>JABASH010002165.1:0-21578 GCA_019776445.1 Tomocerus maximus
GATGTATGTACAAACGACAAACATGGATGCGGATGGAGTGTAGAACTATTTATTTGAAAAAAATAAAGAGAATTTTTTTCTTGAGATATTATTTGATAGTAGCAGTGAAATTAAAATTTCAGATTATAATAGGATCATAGTATATCCAAAATGGTATGCTGCTAGTTAAAATCCTCTTTGTATTGAAGCTATACTCGAATCGTTAGGACAATTACGTCTAAAAGTAATGAGAAAATGTTGAAAGACAGAAATCGAAGCCATAAACTTTTTAAATGACAAATTACTAATGATCTAACTTTGCGGTATGATCAATGCAAAGCTTAAATGCATTAAAACCATTAGTGCACTACAATTGTTTTCGAAATGGCAAAAATAAATGAGGTTTATCATAGCAGCCTAAAAACAATCGACGTTATTTTTTTAACAATAGACTTCAATGCTTTTGATCATTTAATTGCTGGAGTTGTTCAGTTTGATCGATGATGTGACTATACAGCACTAACGGGTTTCTTTTGGTTTGGTATTAAATGGTGGATCATTATTTGCAGGGAGCTGTGCGATGAGAATTAACTCACAGAGGTGGGTCCCAGCAGCAGAGTCCAATTATGACTCTAAAGATTGTTGGTGTGGAAGTAGAGTTTAATTTACCTCCGCTTTGTTCCACGGAGTTGCGACGACAAGAGAAAGTTTTTGTTGACAATTCCCTGTAGTTCCCGTTGAATGGAACTAAACCTGACTAACTCAAGTGTTTGTGGTCTACGAGATGACACTTCATAATGTCATGTTGATCTAGAACCTACCTTCTCAAACTCATCACAAAATAACTAATTTTTCAAAGCTTTTGTTTTAAACTCAAGGTTGAAAAACAATGTGAAGGATACGACAACTTGGATACTATACACACTTTTTCGTAGGAGGATCTATGACCTTCCTTCCACTAAAATGCACGGAGACAAATAAGGCATTTAGTCTGTCTTACCCAGGATTAATTTTACTTTTTTCTAAAAACCAATTAAAAAGTTGGCTTAATAAAGTGCATTAAGCAAATCAAATGCTATCTTTTCAACCATTTCAGTTAATTCAAAAGTTATTGTTAATACTTGTCGAAAACAGTATAATATCATTAGGTACATTATTTATTAACTGTACGTCCGTGTTTACAGGTTTGTAACTTCTTCAAAGGTTTCTGTATCACGCCGGTGCTTCACAATCTAAGTTTTCCATTGTCATTAGAAATAAAGTAATGCACACACATGCTACGCATGATATACATACATTGGAAGTAAGTTTTAGCAAACATTGGGAATCATATAATTCTGAAAAAACAAACATTTGGAGTTTCGGGAAGTTGTAAATAATTTTAATTAGTTTACTTTAAAAAATATGTCAAAAGCAAAACTGGCCATTTGGTATGAAAATTTTTGAAAGGGCATCTGAATAGAGAAAGTTTGCATGATCGCTTCGGAGTAAAAGGAAAGCGAGAATGTGAAAGAGACAGTGTAATTGTACAGTTGAGTGCACTGTTGGCTTTTGTTCCGCTCTGTCTGTTGCCCTACTGTGTCTATGAACTATAATATTAAGGGTTAATGCAGTCACGCCCTGTACATTGCAAATAATGCACATATGCTCATATTTACTGCCAACGGACGGAAGAATGGCAATGAGAGCGAAAGGACATAATATGAGTTTATCGCTGACTGAGTCGAGTTTATTTACATTAAGGTGACCTGGCTGTCTATTGTCAATGGGCGACACACACATTTGCAATTGCCCTCCCCGACTCCAGGAAACCCGACTGTAACCTGTAGTACAACTGCAATCTCTTTCGGCTATTATGATCCTCTTCTGCGTCTCAACCTTCGTTTTCCAGCATTTCCCTTCCATGATTCTATTATCCAGTTTACTTTCTCTCTCGTCTTCTCCAGCCAAAACATTCAGATAGAGCAACCTACTCAACCCAGCCAATGTCACATATACATTGAAAGCCTCAATTACGCACATTATAAGTATCCTGTAATCTAGGAGAAAGCTTTTGCAATTCCCTCTCCGTAATAGTAATACTGTGCACTAAATAGCTTAAAGGAAAAAACTTGCTAACTAGCATGACATTTTATCCTTTGCTCTTTGTCATTTTCTAATATTCTCTATCCATGACTGACTACTTTCTCATGTTTTCCACTTCCATGGCATCGCTTACAATTACTGTGCCTAAGTACCTGGTGAAGACCAAAGAACTTGAAATTAAACGCTGTAACCTTGTTTCAAAATACCAAACAAGTAGCTCAAACAAAAATAAAATTGCTACCTACATAAACCAAGCAAAAAGTGGCTTTGAATGTAACAAGTAAAGCCCTATTTATGCGTAACAGTAATAATATAAAATTGAAAATGTGACGTACTCAAAATATTAACTATTTCAAACCAGAAGTAAGCTACAATGTCAGTAGTAGTATTATGCAAAATAATACTAGAGTATTTGTATTCTGGTGTAGTTAAGCTTAAGCCACCGCATTGTTTTTAAGGATGTTTAATAATTTGTTTGCTTCTATGTGTCTTTCAACTAAATAAAACAACTGCGTAGTGTGAAATTGCATGGTAAGTCAGTTTCAGGGAATTTCCTCGCCCTGTAAAAAGAAAATGAGTGAAGAAAGTCAACACATCCGATCACAAGGAAATGTTTTGGTCGATGAGAATGTAGTATGTTCCAGTTGGTCGATGTCGAATTGCATGCTGGTGCTGAGGATATTTCTGATAACAAAATAGTGATACATATAGGTATCTACAAATACAGACCTCTCATCCATTTACAGCTTTATCATTGACTTTCCAAGTGGAAAATCTACTACATCTCCGGAAATCATTTGTCGCTTCCACTCATTCCTTATAAGATTTAGTTGTCCGATAGACATTTTTCACGTCTCAATCCTTGACGTGCGTGTCAAATGGAAAAATAATTACATTTGAGATGTGAAATTAGCTTTCTCGCGGGTCATTGAGCTCATTGTGTCGCCAGTTCCCAAATAATATTTCCGAATACAGTCGCTTAACACATCTGTGTATACAAGGCAGTATTACGTGAACCAACAACGAAAAAGCTTGAGAAACTGAACAATGAAAATGGTTTAGTTAATATTAAGCCAGAACATCCTGTGTGAATGTGAAAATTTGGTATAAATTATTAAAGGAAACGACTTCGGTGAACACTGCTGTATTTAAACCGTAGACGCCTATTTTACCACTTTATGAAGAAAGATCCGATAATCACTCTCCTTTGAGGCTTGTTACTTTGAGTCATGAGCTCTCTGTTAAACTTTAGATCTGAATTCACTAAAGGTTGTGAAAGTGCACTTTTTATGTGCAATATTGAATTTCCTAGCTTGGAATCCTAACAGCGGTGAGTTTCTTACCAGCAGATTCTTCAGATCTTCACGCTCTGCTTCGGTAACATGAAAATGTATTACCTGGGCTCCCTAACGTCTTTCCAGCCCAAACGTTTGCGCCTAGTGGCTTAACTACTCGTCCCTCATCATATAATATGACCAAAATGATATCAGTTCTATTTACCTATCTTTCTTTCACCATATTATGCAATACCATTGGTCATAGATAATAATGTAAGATATCGATAAAATACCTCATTTCGTTCTACTCTTCCATTTTAAGATTCCTTTACCTCATCTCTATGTTTGTAAAATGGGGATCCTTTCAATTTTATCTGCACACCGTCCGGCAATCCCACAGTTTCAGTATAAAATAGCTAAAATCCACTATTTTCTGGTATTCCGCTTCTTAAATTGGGCTAGAACATCTATATTTCCAACAAGTCTATAAAAACTATTCAGGAGCAAACATATTTCCATAATCGATGAGTGGAAGGCGTAATATGGTATAAGTAAGATATCCTTTCAGACGCAAAGGAACAAAATCTCACGTTCCAAACTTTGCTTTGCAGTCCCAAGGAAAAGAATTTCATTCCAGTTCTCTGCTATTTTCTTTAGCTATTTAGTCTTGAATATTAATACTATGCATAACTACTCCAATTCTTATATTCTACTCTTACTGTTGCTCTACATAGCAAATACTTAATCCGTTCAACAAACATTCCTCTTATTATTTGTAAGAACTTTTTGAATATCAATATTTTAAGATTGAGCTGATTGAGTCTGATAGATTCCAAGCATGAAATTCCTTCTTAGCAAATTTACCTACCTAATTAAATTCAGAAATATGCTGGAAAAATTTTTCTTCGTATTTTATTTGTCGATTGTGCAATCCAAATCGTAATATGCTTTGTATTATTCAAGCAGTTTGCATTGTGCAATGATGCTTTAATAAATAATAAATGTACAGTGCACTATAAGTGATATTTCCTACTGGCTCAATGTATGTAAAATATTTCAATGGATTGAGTAAAAATCAAAAGGAAACAGCCAGGTGTCTCCAGAAGAAAAGTTTATAAAGGAAACCTCATTATAGAAAATTTTCTCACCATTCGATTCTACTTAGTATTCCGACTCGTATATTTACAACTTACAACTATTTTTCTGTATTATAGTCACCACATTTTGATAGAAAACGAAATAAGTGATTTCTATATACTTGCCCATAGCTAAAAAGTAGCCAATTGAATTTAATAATATATATAATTAGCATCTAAATTTGTAAAAATCCATTTTTGAAATTATGCATAGGAAATACTTTCTTTCATTCACTTTCGTCTAGGTCTCGGTATCAGCAACTCATTTATTTCCTTTTCGTCCTTGATAAAGATCTGATCGCTTCCATTCCAAACTAAGCGTTAAAAGAATTTGTAATATAATTGAATTTGTAACTATTATAATTGAATGGAGACTATAGGTAGCTGATCCCATAATTCCAGAGTTTACTTAATTTGGGGTTTCCTCAAAATATGATCATAAGTTTGTGATAATCAATTGTCGTTAATTAATTAAATTAACAAGTCAGATTACTTTTTATTACCATGTATGGCAATTGCAAAACTCTTGATAAATTTCTAAATAGCGTTAATAAGTAAATTTCTGTTAAAGCTCAATGCTTATCAATGTCGTTCCACTTGAAAACACGCCAAGTGATAAATAGATTATGGTGGCGCAGTAAAAAGCGAAATTTCAAAAACGGATTTACCATAGGAATGAACTAACTGCAGAAAATAATATTGTAGCTGAGGCAGGATATCTGGACAGTTGAACTCCTTGTCGAAGCAATTTTTGAGCAAATGAAATTGATTCGGAGCCTGAAGGAGGTGGCGACAGCTCTGTCTGACCTACAAATGGTATTCGTGGAGCATGAAAGACCATCAAAATAGCGAGCCACTTCGATATCACCAACTGAACTGGAAGATGAAATCAAGTAATATTTTGTCACATCAAATCCTATCATTTTTACTGCTATCCTCATTTTGCGTCAATCATTTGTTGGCTATGGCTCTACAGCACCTTCAATTTTTCGCTTTGTGAACATCTTAAATTATTAAAGTTGACAGAGAAGCTGTTATAGACGCACATTTTCGCAGCACAAAAAGGGTGTATATTGTCATCGCAGTACATCATCCTTTATTTATTTTCCTATTTCTGCAATAGAAAATGTTATCGTAACGTTGAGATTTTTAGCCTTTAACAGAGTAAGCATATTTATAATCTGATTGAATATCCCTGCCACGTTTCTCCTCGAAAGGATTATGTCATTGGGTAATTGTATAAACTTTGACATTTACAACTAAGCTGTTTTTCCTTATTTTATACCGGAGAGAAAATATAGGATCTCGGATCCACTATTTTATAACTTAGCATTTCTGTAAAGACTGGCCATGGGGTGGAAGCTGCAGCATGATTATTTAACTCAGATTTAATTACAATATGTGAATAACCTGCAATTCACCAGCTCTGATAAAGCTTACTTAGGGCATGGGCATTTTAAACACACACTTTGTATAAAATAGTATATTAAGACTTACAAATTTCTAAACTGGATTTAATTCAAGAGCCTAAGTCAATCGATGACTAGTCCATTAGCTACTTGTACTACGCCATAATAATACCGATACCATTTTCGTTTCTACAAGATAAATACAACAAAAGCTTTTATACTGGCTCTAATAGTTGTACAATTTATTTTAATTTGATATTCATTTGAATTTCTCGAGCAGTATTTACTGATGTATTACTTCTTCATTCAGTTAATATAGACATGTAAATCCATAATCCTCAGAAAAGAATTATTTATGCCGTAAATGCCTGAAAGTGAGCAACTTACGTAAAATATGTTTTCAGTAGTACCAAGTGATTTTTTATGTGACCTAATCTACAGAAATTCCCTGGATCATAATTTTGGGGTACAATATATAATGAAAATGTAGTTTGGATTTACTCCAACTCATTAAAGAAGAGTAACAAGGCTTCCATCCTCCTCTGGTCTATAGCCCACGTAGACAAAAGTTAGTAAGAATTATTAACTAAGTAAGTCCATGATTTTCTGTGGGTAGGAAATCTCTTAATGATGAAGAGGACAAAAAAGTTGTTCGTGTATTTATCAGGAGCAAAAAAATGTCAATATTCCTTAGAGAATTATTCAACGCTGAGTGTGAGCAGATAAAATAATGGAGGTCCTTATGTAGCTGAAACGGGGCTTGTAACTGATTAAGCCACATGAATACCTAGTATCTGAGTGCACGTAGATATAGGATCAAAGGGCAGGGACTTATATGTAAGTACACATACAATTTAGTGCATATCCATTTTTGTTTGTATCAGATTAGCTACGAAGATATTTCTTTTGTGCAGCGTCTTTCTTTTACTTATCTTGCAAAACGCTGTTTGAAAGAGACTTGGGATGTGAAAACATTTCATATTCGTCTCATGACATATACTGTTTCTCACAGGGAGGCACAGAAGAATAAATAGTCAAGATGAATCTAAATCAAGCAGAGCATTCCTCGCTGGCATTCAGCTCAACTGAGCTGAATGAACTCATTTAAAGACTTTCTTTCCTGCTTTCTTTATTCCATTCTCACATTGAAACGATTCAGTTGCCAATTCAGACTATGTTGTTGGCTCTGTCATCTCCGAATGCTTTCTTTCTCCCTCAAAGCCCACTGCCATTCAGGGAAATCTTTGCGTTCTACCTACTTACTTGTGTGCGTCTTATTTCCCAGTTGATGATGTAAGTAGTCTGCTTAAAAACATATCTACTCTGCATAATAAGCTGTTTCTCTATACCCGTGATCCTGCTCGTCAAAAAACTCTGCTTATTTCTAGAAACTTGTTAAGTAGTCCCACTTAAACTTCCACGTCACATTTTTTCATCCCTCTTGCTATTAAATGTCCTTAATTTAGACATGTACATCCAGCGACTAACAATTGCCCTTTATTTACACATTTCTAAATTATGAGGCTGTATAATTAATGGTGTATCCCAGTTGTGCATTAGTAACACATAATGAACACTGCACACAAAATTTCTGAAAGACTACGAGTGCACTAGACACATCGTCAAACTACAGATACCACGCAAATCCATCTTAGGAATTACTTGGACCGTATCTCTCAACATATTTAGCATATACTCTTATTTGTCTATTGAAGCTTTAAGTAGACATTTCCCGAGTTTTTGGTTAGGTCTAAGTGAGAGTAGCAAAAAAGTAGTTTAGAAGGTTTATGGCACACACAGTTCATAGTGCATCCAGTGCAGTGGAGTAAATATTATAATGTTTATGAATTGTAGCAGGATGCAAAGTTTCTCGTGTGCCATAAACACATGTAGAGCAAAATGAATTATTGCAGCTTTTAGAAAGCTCACCTGCTCCTTCCTAATCTTAATCTATTGCTACTTTATTCATTACATCTGAAGCTTATGCTTTTTTTTCATATAGCATAGTGCACTGCTGTACTTAGAAATACAAACTGATAGAGCTATGCAGTAGTTGCTTAGCTATTTATACTCATCCAAGACATTTCATAGATATTAATTTGATCTTGGAGGCATGCAGCATCCCTGGCCTCGTACACATAGTAAATAAATAAGTCCAGATAGGAGAGGAATGCCCCAAGTGCACTGCACCTAGATAATACATACATTTACACGGTTTTGATATTTCCCATCCTGATAGTCTGGACACCTGCGAAAGTTACCAAATGCATCCAAACTCTTCTGGGAAAGTTAGTAGCACCATTTCTATCGCATAAACGGAATTTCGATGCTGCAATACCATGTACCTACCGTGTAACTGGAATTAATTCACCAGGGTGAACATTGTTTGAACCAAAGAATAGTTGACCAGGGGGAGGGTGAACTAATAAGAGTGTAACTCCCAATAAAGGCCTTGTAAACGTGGAGGAGCGGATTAATTTGAGTTGCACGGTATATCAAATTTACAAAAAAATATTTTGCATTTGTCATGCTAGAAACAGTTTTGGATATTTCCATTTCCAACCCAATTTTGTTAAACACTGGGAAATAGGAAGTAAAAAGGGAAATAAGTGTTGCCCTCCTCAGAATTGGGTCCATTTTCTACTAAATTTTTCAATTTTCCATTTTTCTTCCTCCCTCCTACGTTTCAACTTCTTTCAATTCCAACTCGAAACTATGATTTGAAACAATTCCATGGACCGTTTTAATATTTATGCTTCATACAAATTGAACTTTGAACTTGCATATTTTAGTATTCCACTATTTAATTGTAGTACGCTGAAAAATAACTATCCCCTACCGGAAATTTGGAAAGTGGTATTATTCCACCCGAAACCGTGTATATTTACAATCTGGGTATTAGGTATTAGAAATGGCAAAAGTTTGGGTTGTTCTGTTTCTTTGGTGTAGAAGGAACTTGGTTTGTCTTTGCATATCCTTAAAGAAGGCTTTGTAATGCTATGATTTCTTATGCAGTTGTTGTCTTTGTTTTGGCTCATCTTTTAAACGGTAAAGTTAGGGGAGCCTTTGCGGTTAGTAAATATATGTGAGTAAAGAACACAAATCTAAATATATGAAGTTTGGAGTTATATAGACACTATTTAGCCACATAAACCTTGCAGTTAGAGTTTTGTATTTAGACAGGAATGGCAATCTAGCATGTCTATTAATTTAGCAAATGATATTATATATTATGTTAGAGTAGGAGTTGGAAGAAGTCGAAAGCATTTACCTTGTCTCGTCTTTCTGTTTAAACATAACAGAGTAATGCCTGTACAAATAAAGAGCAACCAATAGTAAATGTATAGGAAAAGAGACATGGAGCGATGGTCTACTGGACATGTACAGGTATAATATCTAGGGCATTTTATCTCTCTGTGTACATTCTTGCCATGCAGAAAAGAGCGAGGCAGCTAAATTTGGTTGTTACTGTTATTTTAAGCAAAGTTACCTTTGGAAACAAAACGTAAACTAAGCCAGGAGCAGCGGAGCGGAGAGGGAAGAAGAAGACGATAGCCGGGTGAATGAGCAGAGCAGACAGAAGCAACAACGAAACTATGTAAACGAAGCCGGGTAGAAGTTGTTGAAGAACATCGGGACTGGGAAAGAAACCACAGAGCACTTGTGCAAAAAGACTGGCGGTGGTCGTTGTAGCGGGTATTATAGAAACTGTTCAAAGAGTAATTTATTAGACTAGCCATTAGTCAAGTCTATTTATCTGGTCGAGATCTGGAGTTAACTAACAAAGGGAAATGGGGGAATCGCGAGGATGTATGTCTTGTGTGTAGCAAATAGGAAATGCCCATTAGAAAGTAGAAGACAAGAGTCGAAAGTATGAAGTGGGTGGATCTCGACATCAGTTTTCTGTCTCAACGGTGGATGGATGCATCCTTTGGCTCTCTCATCCTCTCTCTACTATATAAGCCTTTTCGCAATACGCTCAGACGAACTCTTCTGTCTGCATTACTATCATGTTTGACGCTATGTATAATATCCAAAAAGATACAGCTAATAAATATAAGTATAACAATAATAAGTAAAATAGAGTCAGGTATTATATAGCGTCCTTTTATTTCGGCCTTGTCAATCTACTCTCCATGACGAGTCCTCCTTCCCTCGCTAGTCCTTTTAGAGTTGCTTGTATTGTATCTGCACAAAGTTCAAGTTGACTTGCTTAGTAAAGGAAAGTAAACTCGACTGAAGTAGAATGGAGTAAAGTGAGGTAATTCTCCACCTCCTACTTCTCTGACCAACATTTCATGCTCAGTCTCTTTCTTTCAGTTGACTTTCAATCCACATAAATCTTCCTCATCCATCACGGGAATTGAAAAGGAATTGTGGAGTCAAGTCATCTTACACTGCTAAGAAAAGACATGAATATCTACATTCAGAAGAGTGTACAGTTAAACTATATTGTCAACTCACTTTTAATGTCATCCCCTCCGATACGACCCCCATTTCATAGCATAATCTACATTCAGATTTTGTTTTCTATTCAAGATATAGATCACTACATTATTGTAACGACCATGATGCCTATGGATTCATCTAAAATGACAAGGAACAATCAAAAAACAAGTAATCCGAGTCGAAACGAATTCTGTGACATTTAATTTCAATGTGGAAACGAATATTCATGCACAAATTGATGATCTACGTAGGAGATACAATAGATGTGAATCCTTATTTTTGACAAAGTATGGCATACGTACCTGCTTAATATATAGATGGTGTAACACGACTAGAGATTATCATGTTATCCTTCATAAGTACAATCTATTATGTAGGCTAAAAAATGTTTGCCTTGTACATGTCAAGGAGAGAAAGTTGAGACATAAATTTTATACTTCGCATTTTGCAGCGAACGTAAACAAACCCTTCACGTCATGACGACTTTCTTTCTGAAGAGTTACATTCCAAAAATGCAAAAAATAAAAACTGTCGAGAGTCGAGTCAATGAAAATAATTCAAGGGACTCCTTCGCTGCAACACTCGACAGAAGATATTCCCGTTTTTGCGATCTGCTTACCAAGTAGATGATTTTATGATCCTTTTCCATTTCTGCTTTTTTACTTGACTCTCCCATTCTTTCATGATAATGCATAGTAAACACAGCCCACAGAGCGTACTTGGGTGATATAGAGAAACCCAAAGTAAAATCATATTTGTAGTCGGTCTAACCGACCTAAAAAAACAGTAAGTACGGTGTTAACTGACCTAAATGGTCTGTGAAGTACTTTCAAGAGGTGCATTGACATACTTTGTGATGGAGCGATATGCTTCTGCCATTCTACATTTACAATTTTCCTAAAAATTGAATTACAGTGGACCACTTTACTTATTCCTGCTGTGAAGCTCCTGATAAATACTTCAATAAACTACAAATTACACCTTCAGTGAAATAATAATGAAAAATAATTTCGGTCTAAGATATAATCCCATACAATTCCTGCCTTAGGAAATGACTCAAACACTTTGCAGTCATCTTTATTTTCGTGGACTTGTAAAATGGTCTTTATTGTGCCTCTTGAATATATTATATTCATTGCACATTACATAGAATTACAAAGTTATATTATTATCTTGCTTCGTGGTATATATTAGCATATTGCTACCTCCGGTTTGTATGTCGAATGTCGCTAGTATCAGGCACATCCACTCATCGACTACTCCGTGGAGTGATAGCTTTTGTTGTCTTAACCAACTCACCACTCATCTTTATTTTCATGCACTTATATGTGCGTACTGTGTTGACGAATTCATAGATGGAATGTAACATTTTTTAATTAATTAAGGGTCTCTATGTAAGAAATATAAATAATTTACAAGTCACTGAAAATACTGGGGAAAAGTGAAATCGTTCTATGAGATTACTTGAATACGTCTGTAAAAATTCCCAAGTTGAAACCACACCCTTTAAATTTTTACAATTGGTAAATTGGTAAATTGGTAAAAAATCCACGTAATTATGATGTAAATGTTAAAGTTTCATGAAAGTATTTTCTAAATTTAATTCCAATATTTAAATATTTACCGTATTTAGTAAAATACATAAATGCAGTGCTCAGTGGTCACAAAATGTCATTATCTTTTTTTTAAAAGGCAATATAAAAACAGTATCTTTAATGACTGGAGTCTATTGTATGGTATGTGTGCTACTATATTTTTTGACTGATATGGCCACGTCAAGGAATCATAAATACTAATCGTCGTTTTCTTTATTATACACATGTGAATTATGAGATATCTGTACCTACGCAAATACAACCTAAATACTTTTCTTGACCTGTGTTAGCAAATTAATATTCTGTTTGTGTTTAGTAGTTTTCAATTGTCTAAATTATTTACCAAGTTTCTGAAGTATTTATGCACAACACATGCATACCTGAAAATATAAAATGTAATGCTACATTAGCATTACAACCGCCCAAAGCACCTCCTTTAGAATTGTTTAAAAAGTCAACCATCGAAATGGTTAGAACTGAAAGTTTTATGTCTGTGCATCATGTCTGTAGGCATTAAAGTCGGCTACTATAAGGCAGAGTGGAAGCAATTGCCTATATTCTTGAGAAGACGTATTCTTAGCTTTAAGATTTAGCTCTTTTATTTTGTTGGGGAGGCTGTTGCCTTTACTTATGCATTATGTGGGCAGGAAGATGATGCACTGCTCTTGTTTTGTTTAGTTGACTGGATGATATGTTGGTCCTGATGGAAATTACACGAAACACAAAAGGCAGTGTATTTGCATTTGAAATTCGAGTTGATGTCTAGTTTCTAGTCTACTGCTAAACAAAATGATAAATGTGCGGCGAATATTTTATTCTGTTTTTGTGGATAAATAACTTTTAAAGTCCTTAGTCCTGAGCTAGAGCAAATTCAAGAAAGGACAATGTATCATGCCCCAAGAAAGCAGATTTAATTACTACACCACTACAATGGTATATGTGTAAATCCCAAGCTCATAGCTACCTAAATTAAATTTTTTATCTTGCAAATTGTTCCACCACGTTTGCTTTTAATGGCCGCCAACATTTCACCGGAACTCCTACTTATACTTACAAGTCGTCTACTTACTTTTTACTGTATTACAGAGCGGCCATCTAAAACCGCCAAAATGACACACTAAATGTTAAGGATGAAGTTGTAGTTTCTTAGCAAAGTGTAATTATCCTACAAGTAATCTGTGCTGAAAACATTTTCAATACTGCTTGCAACATATTTGGAAATAATGAACCTCAACATCTATTTTTGCAAAGCCTTACGTTCTGGTGATCTTTTGCAGCTATTTCACATGTCGATGCAGAGAATGTTATGTAATTTTATATTATATTGAGCTTCTAACTACCAAACAGAGACCAGGGCTACAAAAGACATACCTACGACGACAAGTCGTTAAGCGATTTCAGCAATAATTGCAAACTAGAAAACAAAGATAAAAAACTTGCACTTACTCGGGGTGAGTTGAGATGAGCTGAAATGGCGTCTATGTAGTCTATTGTGTCTGCATCCATTTTCAGAGTAGGTATTCTAAAAACCCGGACTGCTAGTCAATTCCAATGCCAAATATTCTTGAGTGTCTTGAGTATGAATTCAGTAGTTTCCAGATGTTTACAAATTGTGGCTACTGGTGCGACAGTGATAATAGACCATAAATCTTATTGTTAGTTTTATGTTTCGTACTGTTAGGAAAATTGTTAGTAGTTTTCTAGGAACTCGGAGAGCTTTTTACGAAATAATTACGAAGTAGTTCCACGTAATTTCAATTTCTTCCATATCCTTCCAGTATGCTGAATGCACACAATTAAGTTTCATGGCTACTTGAATTTCTGTTCCCATAATTGTTATTATTGTTTATATCTATAGATAAGGTAATTGCATGTACACTAAAAAACCGAAGTACAAATCAAATTATCCCTCGTTACTCTATTATCTACTGTAATTTGTGAAGATATAATGACCTTAAATTATAATTAGTAAGTAGTGTAAGAATTGTGGTTGATGTTGACCTTTTATATCACACAAGCACAATAGTATGTGTTGAAATCATCGACAATAAGAGTTAATTTGGGGGTGTAGACAAGTCAATGTTTATTAGCTCTCTAATTATCTATAATGATTTGTTAGTTAAAACTTGTCAGCAAACTCCCTTACTCAAATGATTAATGTTTAATGAAGTATTCATTTATCTGTCCACAACAGTTTATTGGTTGTCACTGTCTTCTCATTGTCTCTAATGTCATTACATTATTTAGGTATTTGTGATGCCAGACAATGCACCAAATTATATCATTTAATTCAATTTTATCCTAAGAGCCAAGCTACAAGTTGCATGATACGCCACTGGCCACTGACAAACTACCTAGTAAAACAGTGACCTCAATTGTTTTTACTGCTGTAATAGTTGTAAATACAGCCTACAAGTAATGTTTGCGTGCAGGGAATTATACCACGAGAATATTTGGAATTGCACAGGAGAAAGTTTCAAATGGAATTAAATGTCAATTTGACGAGTCGTTTCGTCACACAGCTATGGCTATGTCAATGGCCCGTGAAAAACTGTTCGTGCTACAAGTGACAGTAATAATTCAATTGGTGGCCAAGTTCATGTTCAGTATGACTTGCTGGAAATATACTATTCATGGCTACAAAACCATGTTGCAGATGTAATGTCACACTAGTGTGTAGTTATTGTTTTCACCCAGTGATACAAAATTCAGGATTGCAACTTTACAATTTAAGTATTGTGCACTGGCGCGTGTGTATTTGCAATTAAACTTTAAGCATTAAACTTTTTCATATATTTGGATAATAAAATGAAAGTAAAATCATAATTATTTATGTTCATGTGTATGAAATTTAGAAGTTCACTTTAGAAGTTTTTTTTAGACAACTCGAAGATCATGAAATCGCTTAAATGTGAATTTACATTTAAATTGCTTCACTTTATACTAAATAGTAGTCACTTTAAAATGTTCATTTATATCACTGGTAAGTAAGTAGCTCTGGTTAAAGAGTTGCTACTAAAAGTGGCGAGTATCTCCAGTGGCGATAAAAGTGTTTCTTATGCAATTAAATGATTAGTGTCATGTCAAGCTGGAGATCTGAGTCTGAAGGAAAAGTGTTGAATCAGGAAAATAATTAAACAAGAAGTGTTTGTTTTAGCTTTGCAAACAGAAATTGAGACAGATGAAGAGTAATGAGGTCCGGAAGGTGAAGCGGAGTCTAATAAGTTGTGCAGAGAGAAGTAATAATTCTTCCTAACTGGCTATCAATGGAAAGGAATCTCCCGGATTTGAGTCAAAGGTAGGCAGTTATTTATCTCTGTACCTGTAAGTAGATTAAATTCAGGGAGGTGCTACTTTCTCCTTGTCGTCACGTAATACTTGAAGCGAGAGAGCACATGTGTTAGTAATCTACTACATTTTAGTGTGTGTTCAGTCGATTAGAGAGTATCATAGCATTCCAAGTGGATTAAAGCAAGATACAAATCGTAAGTACTTAGTCAACTTGTTTGGTGAGTAAACTGGTGAGAGGGAATGAGTTTGATTGCATCGCATTTCCAAAGAACAGGATTGCTTGCTTACACTGACTGAGTCAGATTGTGAATATAGAATTACGTGAGGAAGGTTTAAAATCTTCTGCTAATACTCTGGTTTGCTCTTCTCCAATTTTTTATTGTGGAGGATCTCAGTTTAAATTACTTTGTTGCTGTGATTGTTGAAAGAGAAAATTTGATTAGTACTTGGTTTATGCAGCATCAAATTGAGACTGATTGCCAAAGCGCTGATTGCGGACCTTCTATTTCAAACTAACAATTAGTGACTTTGTGTGTGTATAGTCCTAACACAATTAACACTTGCACGATTCACAATTTTCCAGGGAGAAAATCTCACAATATTCTTGGAATTACTAGACAAATGTATTTTATTCTGGTATCACTATTTTGCAGTCAATTCACCAATATACAGTGTCTAGACGAGGTGCAGTTCTGTTTAATGAGCGAAATGCGGTTTGGCTATAAGTTAAGTCTGTTGCAAGCACCCAAGTTGGGATAGTAAATGCTTTGTGTGGAGTGGAGCATTCATCGCTTGACAATTACCTTTGGTGTGAGGTAGCAGATTTATATTGTTGAGCCGGAAAATGCTAAAGGGTGGAAGCAAATGCCAAAGTAGTAGTGATAGGTACACAACTGAAATGCTGAATAATATGTCAATGTTTCTAGTTTGGTGGAGTGTGTGCAGATATAGTTTATAGTGATGAGGTCGAACTAGCACAATGATTCTACATTGTACCAAGTCAGGAATTACTCCCAGCCGTCTCGTGTTGAGTCCTTTGGCTCGGCTCTTACTACAGTAATACAATTAACCCTAATAGAGTTACTCAACTTGCGTTCCCCTCAAGATTTCACTTTATTCTTATTCGTTCCGAATTTGTGGTTTCGTCTGCCTCTCTTGTTCCTCGGAGTCCTCTGTGCAGTCTAATGCAAGTGCACACACTAAGTAGCAGCAGCCGTCTTCTAGGAGTCTGATGATGCTGCCCAGAGAGAAGATATCAATCTGCTCAATGGAGAAAGTCAAGTCAAATCACAACGGCTTTCATTCCATGTCTCCAGTCATCGTTATCCTTTTCTCCATAATCATGTCCACATTCACATCTACAAAATACACAAGACAGACATAGTCATCACACTGCTACTCTCATTTATCTTTCATTTACTCACTCACCATCTCATTAACGGCTCCTTCAATTTTCCTAACCTTCTTTCGACTTCATTTTATATTCCAAAATACCCGAATCTCAACATCTACCAAAACCAATTATAAACGTTACACTTGTGTATGTATCATACACAGCATATATTTATACTCCATTTATATAGATACCTACCTAACCACATTATTCCGAGTGCATTTACAAATTGTCACGTCTAAAATATCTTAATTAATGCATGCATAAACATTATGAACTGATTTGTTATACATGTTTTTCAATTATGAACAGACTAATAAATAATAAAATAAATAACAGCATAATAAAAACTGCAAATTCATCTTTCCAGAATTCGACATTTCTTTCTCCAAATTTAAAATAGTCGTTAATAAAAAAGTATTTTCACCAATCATTTTTGTTATGTTCATTTTATTGTATATAGTAATCGCACATTTCTTTTCCCGGGAGATGCGCATAGTTAATTTTGGAAACGAGTTATTGCTACAGAATGGCCCAGACAGAAGAGAAACTCGTGAAAGGTTACAAAGGACTTTCACCCCGTAAGTGAGGTTTTTCATTCCACATGCAAATGCCACATGAACATTTTTCTCCATACATAAGTATACCATAAAATTTTTTCCAACAACTTTCACTATAGGAAGTGAAGGGAAACCTTCATGCAGTGTTTGGAGGAGAGAAGTTTAATACAAAATTTAATAATTTCACTATTAACTAATTGTGTTATGAGAGCCTCTGCTGTGCCAAGTGTTTTAAGTACTGAAAAAAATACATTTTTGAAAACAACAAATGCAGAATAGCGACCTACGAACTATTCATATTACTTTCAGAATCGTAACTAGGAGGACCAAGGGGTCCTAACACACTTGCTGAAATATAAAAAAGGAAACCACTGGGCTAAAAACCGAAATTTTTGCGTTTCGAGAAATTACAATCTATTTAATTGTAAACAATGATCTCCAAATTTTTTTCTTGCTAGTACCCTGAATTGCAGCAGAGACGTTTCCATGAATTCTAAGACTATGTCTACGGGAAAATGCTGACAGAAATTCGCTATTTTTTATTTCTACCAAGAATAATATTAAAGGCACAGCAAAATATACTACTAGGTATACAATAAGAATTTTATAAGAAAAATAGGTATTAAGAAACTATTTATTACTGGGATTCCTATTCTTAATTTGTAGGGAAAAGTTTAACATTACCGTTTTTGTAGTTCAATCAAACTTCTGCAGAACAATTTAATGAAAATTATAGCTAAACTAATAATATTTCGATATTAAATTTGTTTTGATCCGCTTTTTTGATCAATAAAGTTTTATTTTTTAAACTTGTACGAGCACGACAAAAACATTGAAACTTTAAGGGTAAACTTTTATTTTTAAAATTTCCATTATAAATAACAAATGCATCTGTCAGAAGGACTAAATGGATGTGAAATAATGTGCGACCAATAGTACAGGTTCCCCACAATTGGATGTATTTATCCTTTTGTCTGTTTATGAACAAGCAGATCTCATTTTCCATAAATACATTGCATAGGTACGATGAGTAAGTGTAGGACAATTTGACCGAATAAACCTCTAGCGAAACCCATCAACCACAGGAAACATATACCATATTGCACTACGTAAATTTCCATGCCTTTGAATTAGTAGAGAATTGCCAGTCAGCACCAAAATTGCATGGCTAAATAACATTCATGTGAGTAGGAAGGATTTGTTAAAAGAGTTATAACATACATTCCATTTTAGAGGTTAGTTAGTATTACATTTAACTCTTTCACGCTTCAAAGGAAAGCCGATTGCACTGAATAATGAAGTAAATGAAGCGATCACTTCCATTCCCCAAAGAGCTGGAGCAAATGGAGTAATAATATTATTGTCGATTAGCTGAAAGTTGAGTGGTAATCTGGCATTTCTTTCTATTTTACTTATTTTGGTAGGATTCCTATCGTCTATAGCACATTGACATCGGTTTCGAGTTAACATTATTATATGCCTGGGTTAATACTGGAATACTTAATACTTACATCGAATCCAATTCACTCTGCTCAAGACGGGATGTATTTCTATTATCTTGTGGATTCCAACTTGATCTACTTGTTATATACAGTGGAATGGAATTTCCATTTGTGCAGTTGGACGAGCTACACGTCTCCCCTTGTTTCACTGTTACACGACCCACTCGTATTTGTCGTGCCTGACACGCTAAGTTGCTTCTCTGCGTAGATTTTATAATACCCTGATTTATCCTTTTCTCTCCTGCAATCGTCAAGATTTTCAATTAATAATTCATGCGAAGCCCACTCTGCCTCGAGTAATAGCGAGAAACTTTTCGTCTCGACTTAGTTCGAAGACGAACTCTCTGAGAACCATATGCCTCTAAGTAGTTAATGTATCTTATTTCAAAAGTCTAAAAGTGAAAACGAAATGCAGAGTGAGTGGAGTAGGTTTGCAAGAAATTAAAGTTTTCTCCGACCCTAGGAAGATTCTTAAAATATGCATTAAGGGACGGAGTTTAACTAATACCAAGTAGGCAGAGAAAGCACACTTGAGTGCACATCTAATTTTAATAACTGATAAGTGCTGAAATACTAACTCAATTTCAGATGTTCATCCAGCTTTGCATATCCTAACAAGCAGTTATAATTTAAAGACTTAGGTATAATTATAAACAAAATAATGTCAAATTAGGTACACTTTAGACAAGTCCACGAACACAAGTCTCATTGTTATTTAATATGCTAATATATATTTATGTATTAGTAATCCTTTGAGTAAAATGTGAATGTTAAACTACAAAACTTGCCCGTTCTTGATTTTTGTGAGTTCAACCTAAAACAAAAGTAAAACAATGTAGATTAGAATCTCAGGGTAGAATTTAAAAGAAAATGGGAAGGATTTGAACCGTTATTTATGTGTCTAGGTTAAACCATGGCACTGGGGACTCTGAGTAAAATCAAACTTTTGTTCCTCCATCCTGGTTCATTTAAAAAGACACACAATATAGCTGTAGGGACTCAGTGACTCTAATATTTATACTAACAAGGTAGAATTAAAATGTACTCCAGTAAAAACTGTGTCATCCTCGTACGCCTTCATTCATTTGACTAAGACGAGAATTGAGATGAGAACTCGGTGAGTGAGTTGAGAGTTTAGCTGACTGTTGACTTGAGTCAGACTTTCCTTGTTACATAATAAGTAAGATGTTGGAGCTGGATTGCAGACTCAACTAGTTTACTTTTGTACTTAGTGATTGAATGAGTGTTAGCAAAATGGAAAGATGTAGAACTATAGCGAAAGACACAAGATGTACTTTCTTGGATCACAAAAGGCTAATAAGGACCTATTTCTTAATGTGGAGGCTCTGAGTTGTTATTTTGTAATGTATTGCATGTAGTAACGCTACTTAAGCATTTACGGCTCTTTCTCTCTATTCTTTCCCATCTCTTTCATTTCAGGGCTTAGTTTGGATTTCTCTTCCTTGACTTGACATTTGCTTTAGTTTAGCCACTTTTAAGGATAAAAAGGTGAAAAGATAAGCTCGTGAATTTATTCACAGAATGCCAACTTTGTCTCGTAGTTCTGCAACTTACTTACTGCCTCTCTCACAGATCCTATCTGTGGAATACCCATTTCCTCTTTTATTACTATACTTTTTCTTTCCACTACTATTTTTCCTAGAGTAAACGAATTCAGAGCAAACCGAGACGGCGAGAGAGAATTGCCTTGAATTAGGCTGATTTTACAGAATGCATATGCATGTCTTAGAAGGTGTGCAAAAATTGAAAGTAAAAGTTCAGCTTAAAACTTGAAACTCTCATCAGAAGACATAAGGGCTGGGGCATACATAATTTAAGTTACTTTGCTCTTGCCCAAAAGTCAAAGCGTCAAGTAGACGTACAAGTCAATAAAATACCGTCTAAATTATACTTTTAATCAGATCGCACTTTACATGGATATTATTTTTCCTATCTACTCATGACAGGCTATAATTTTCCGACAGCCCTTTCCTTCTTTACATTTCGTTTTTATGCGTCACTGTCACGTATGTATTTACATAAGGGATTGTCATCAGCCTATATTGAGTAGACCTGAAGACAAGAGCCCAGGCCACATATCCGGGCCTATTGCCAACTCCTCAAGAAAGGGATTAATGCGGTCTTACGATTAGTAATTCATACAACGGGTCGTGGTTGGCATAGGAGTCCCATTGGAAACCATCGGCCAGCCACAACAGAGACTATGAGAGCGGCCAATAGGCAGTTCAACGCGGCGATTCCGGAGTCACTCCATCCCAGTGCAGACCATACAGCCTATCCGCGTAGTTCCCGCCGTAAAATCGCACTTACACTCCCAATTGGGAGCAGCGCCACACAACGTACCCAACAGCACCCGCCGGCGCCCAGCAATACAGCACCAACTCTTAGAGTGATGTGTCAGCCCCCAATAATGGTTCTGATGCAAAGGGTCGGGGTTGATATTGGTATATGTCATAGGATCTCATTGGAGTCAATCGGCCAAACCCACCAGAAGCAGTTCCACATGGCGGTTCGGGAGAGTCGCCCCAGTGCAGATGTGAAAAGACACCGTAACCGTAACAGATTCCCCAGCCTAGCGTAGTTTCCGCCGTAGAAACCACCCCCACACTCCAAAGCAAAACTGACCGACATTCTCCAACGAAATCCGCCCGCAACTGTCAGAACAGTATTGCATATTCATTTGTGCTAATATACTGTACTTATATCGTTTATATGTTCTGGAAAATTCTAGAAATATGTTCATTTAATAATTCGAAAAAATCCCTTAAATCTAGACTCTGCATATGTACAATTACAGTTTGAAAACGCTCTCTGGCATTCAGTTAGTTTTATCTGGTAGCATAAGTACTTATTTATTTTAATAATAGTTTGGTTTATTTCA
>JABASH010002166.1:0-21574 GCA_019776445.1 Tomocerus maximus
CTATTTGTATCGGTTTAGGTATGCCTATAAATTGAAAATAATATTATTGAAACAAAAATGAATACACAACATATCGAATTTGTACATGTTTTACATATTTTTCAACGAAATGTAGTCTGTTGTAATGTAAATTGAAATAATAAACCTATTTTCTCCTTCAGAAAGTAAATAACTGGATTAAAAATACTTGAAAACAAATTGCGACGTTGCTTAAAATACCTGGTGATTGTGATAAATGAACAGTTATCTTCTCGAGCATCAGGTAAATAATTCCGGTATAGCTTCTCAGACTCAGGATACGACACAATCCGAAGCATGCGGCTTTTGTTTCGTTTTACTGGAAGCAGCGGCAAGTTTGTCATTCGGCACAACTTTTAAAAATGAGTTGAAATTAGAAATCTTTTGATTGTTGTAAAGATAAGAATCATCTTCATCGGAGGATGATGTGTATGAAGAATTCGTTTCATCTCCACTTGCAGAATAGCTTTCGTGGTGGTGCTGCAAATTGTCTCGTTTCGCAACATTTCCAGCAGAACTAATTTTGTTTCTACTTGTTCGTGGATGTGCTGGAGGAGCAGCTGAAGAGGTTATTTTGGTGGACGGTCCTGGAGCAGGTGAATATTTTACTTGTTGTATTAGGCTATTGTTAGTACCACTATTATCTAATAATTGAGCATTATTGGCAGACGGGGGATGATGATATTGAACTTTTTTACTATTGCCACCACCGTGTCTTTTATTACTCCGATGATTTTCACGGTAGGTAAGGGATGGATGTGAGGACGATGTACTAGCACCACTAGTGCTCGTACCCGGATGTACATTCGATGAACTTGAACTATTACTTGCCATTGTCATTGTATGATTAGAGTAATTAAATTTCCTAAAATTAGACGTGTCAAAAGAGCGAGATAGGACTTGATTGTTGCGATGAGTTTTTTCTTTAAAACTATTACTAGAGCTATTGTTGTTATGATTGTGAACGGGGGACGAAATAAGGTGCTGTCTTTTATTTTTAAGGCTCATACTACTACTAGGAACTGCAGAAGCCATTTTCTTCGTTTGGTTTTGCTGTGACTGCGACGGAGACAAGAGACGCAGAGAATTTTCTCGACTGGATTGCTGGACTCGTTGGGCCGGAGGTTCTTGTTGATGGGAAGATTTCGGTTTCGCTGGCAGAGTTGATTCACTGGACGAGGAGCCCGAGCCAGAAGACGTGAATTTACCTGGACCAGGTGAGGATTTACTACTGTCCGTTTTAACACTGCTTGTTTTCGTTGGAGCACTCATAATCATAGGTGGCTGTGTTACAATATCTTCGTCATCGTCAGATGATCCTGATGAACTTGAAGTGCACCGTTGTGGCTCTTGAAAACGAACTTTTTCCTTTCGGGATGACGGAGTACTACCCTCCCGGTCTTTATTTGACCGAACATTCATTATTGATGTCGTTTTTATTGCTTTTGCTTTGGGATTCGTTTCTGGAGTCGCAGCTGCTGAGGTAGATGAGTCGTGTATTTCCTCTTCATGCCCACCACGGTTTTCACATCCTTTAAAGTTGTCTTGTGCAACTGAGTTCTGATTTAAGTTCAAAACAACAGTTTCCGTACTCACTCCTGTTTGTACTACCATAGGACTGTTTGTTAAAGCATTGGGATTAATATCCATCGAGTTGTTATGATGGGATCTGACATGTGTTCTACTCAGAGGAGAAGTTTTAGCAACTGCAGTCAGCCAAACTTCCTGCCTATCATTATCATCACTTGTACTTGCATTTCTAAGCCGAATTTCGTTATCAGCTCCTGTATCCTTTTTATCGACAAATGAGTTATCAGAACAGCCGTAGGATGCATTAATGTCTGCTTTAATTGTCACTTCGGTTTGGGGCCCAACTTCGTTTGTATCTCTTCTCCTTCCATTTGGTTTTATTTGCAGCTGTGACATTTGTTTTTGCAGCGATCTCGGGTGTATCCCTTTGAGATTTTGAGGGGTACTACTTTTCTGTTCATGTAGAAAACTGGTTTCCATCAAAACTTTTGAATTTTGGGTCTCGCACTCGTCCACTTCACCAGAACTGACGGTCATGTCAATATCAATACTTTCCTGTTGATCACCATTTTGATTGTCTTCGACTTCTTCAATTTGTGTTTGAGTCTCGATGTTACATGTACTTAAAGGAAATCCTCCACTGAAAGATTTGCTCAAGGGATACGTTTGACTCTGGCTGACTGTGTAAGAAGATTGTGTATGCGTGTAATTTCTAGGCAAATACATTCTCTCATCAAAAGAAGTTGATCTTTGGGCCTGAGCACTTCCCTGAGCTGCTTTGAGTAAATCAAGGTGCATAAACTTCCCTAGGTTATATTTCTTGTCAGATTTCAAATAGCTTCTCCTGTTGCCTGTTGTGGAGTTGGCACTTGCTGTAGGCAATCCAATCGGAGCATTAGCAGCCGAGAAATTATATTCTCCATTATTCTCTTCTCCTGGTGTTGGCATATTTGCCGAAGAAGCCGTAGATGTGCCTAAAGATTGTGAAAAGAAGACTGAGGGATGGGGATCATTCTTTTTGCAGTTAGTTAAGTAATAATCATGGGTTGACGTTGATTTCATCGCGATAAGGTTTAAGTCAGTATGTTCACCCGCAAGACCTGCAGAAGTCAACCAGTGCAGATCTTCGTCTTTCATTCGCATTGGAGCAACAGTAAATCTCTCTTCTAAAAGTGACACAAACGATGAATTTCCAGGAAGGGTATTTGATGTGAAAACAGCATTATGACTACTTCCTGGTGCGACGGTCGTTGTTCTTATAAAATTCTGTTGCTCACTCCCATTCACCGAGCTGGAGTACATTATTGAATTTTGTATTGTCGTTGGGGATAGGGACGGATTTCTAGTCAACATTGGCGAATTTGGAATAGAATTTCCAAGTGCTAAAGCAGTAGTGACAAAATCAGGTTTTTCTACTTCTCGGCGACAAGCGTAGTCCAGTGCCTGATTGTAAGACGCATCTGTTCTAACCATTGCTGAAGAACATTCTTCACGACCTTCGGATTGACTGTGGCTACCCTCATTTGTAAGTGTAGAGGTAGGATTTAATTTTTTCTTTCTGTACTGTGTACGATGTGGTTCCATTTTCAAATTTGTCGAACCTATTTTACTTCTTGACGGAGAATACTGATTGTTATCCGATACAGAGGCACTGTCTGTGGCATTTATAGAACTAATTCCTCCAGCATTACTTTCTAAAGGCGAATGTAATTTCATTTGTAAAGACGGGATCATACGCTCTTCGGCACTGCTTGTAGTGTTTGTCAGAGTTACTGAAGAATCTTCAAAATTTTGGCAAACGGGTTTAGTCCGGACTAATTTAAAATTTCCCTTTTCTCCAGAAAAATCTGATGAGCATCCTGAATTCTCTCGAGCCCCAGATGACGGAGGGTGCAAATAGCTATCAGAACTTGGGGTTTTCGAACAGAGTATTGAACAATAGATTTTCCCTCGACGGGGAAGAAAAGGTCGTCCTAATAATGACACGCTACATCTTGAGCAACAGAAACATTTCTCGGTCGCATGCCAATGCTGTCCTTCGTGGGTCATTTGTCCTATTATAATTTATTCAACAAATTGTCATATTTTTATACAAAATCATTACTATTATATTATAGTTGAGATTGTTTTTAGTTTACTCTAACTAACCTTGATCTACACCAATGACATCTCCACAAGAGTCACAAAATTCAGCAAAAATAGTGTCAAAACAATGAAGACAATATGGTTTAGTATTTTTCATTATGTATCGTTGGCCACCAAGCATTTTGCTGCATTCAACACAGGAAAAGTGTCGCATGTGCCATGCTCGATTTTCTGCTTCGGTACACTCGTCTGCAAGGATGATCTAAAATTGTTGGGGAAAACATAATAAAAATTCTCATTGATTTAACGTAGTTATTATGGCATCCATTGTATTTTATAGCATAGTACTATGTACTTGCTATGGATTTATGCAGATTGGCAAATCTCCGTCTCTCTGCGTTATTTTATATGCTACACTAACCTCGTCACAGGCAGAACATCGCGGTTTAAGCGTTTCTGCATGATGTCTGCCGCAATATAATTTCTCATTTGAACAGAAATAGATCAGGTCAACCAAAAGTTCACGACAGACACAGCAGACGAAACATGCCGGGTGAAATAGTTCTTGACGTTGCAGACGAGCTGCGGACACTAGCAAGTCTCCTGCATAGTAAGGATCTGAACACTACATGCAAAGCAAACAAACAAATGTCCGTCATTAGCATCTTACTTACTTCTTCTTCTTCCCTCTCGAATTCATTTACATATACAATTTATTTATACACACATGTCTCTTCTTATGAAGAGGAAAATCACTAAAGTGTACATTAGTGTTAACTTCCACTATGTTACACAAGTTTCTGGCATTACTAGGTGTGTTGACTGTCGTAAATTTTTTCTTATCTTTTAGGTAGGTACTCTATGTATGCTACAGATACAGATTTCTTCTTTTTACTGACCTCATGACAAGTTCCTCCTCGCACGGCTTGTTTGACTGACCCCCTCCCTAGAGCGTCTTGTTTTCTCTGGTTGCTAAAAATTATCAATTCTTTTTTCTCGTCTTCAGACAGACCATGACAATATCTAACTTCGTTATCATGTGGAGGCAATTGATTCAGCAATTGTTTGATCCGGTATTTCTCGCCAACTGAATTAACATATGGGATTTTGTCTTCTGGAATTGCGGAGAAGTATAAATGTACCTAAAAATCGATATTTTTTAGTCAGTTTTGAATTGAGAATGATGCGTTAAGTCTGAAAAATGTTTAAGTAGTAATTGAAATAATTATGATTTTTACCTGTTCTGGCTTGAGACCTGAAGGAACCCAAGTATATTCTTCAAAGGCACAACCAGAATCATCATCTGATTGTTGCTGAGGTGTATTGGTAGCCATGAATGGTACTGTTAAGTGGACACGACTGTGGGAAATTGAACTAAAGCTACAAGTCGGCTCAACGAAACCGTTTGAAATCGGATGAGTTGAATTCCCGTCGTGTCCTTTATTCTGAGTGTTTTTTCGCATGCTTCTTCTCGGGAAAAGAACTCGTTTTCTAGCCACTGTTGATTTTAAGGTTGGAGAAGAAGATTCCTTGCTGCATTCGTCGTCGTCCGGAATGTCGTGCTCTTTTGATTTGGTAGCGTCCGTTGGATCAGTTCGGAATTTTCTTCTGCAACAGAACAATGGATTAGTTACTTGACTTTTTTATTTTGTTAGAAATCTTAATTATTTTCTTTTGTGTTGATGTGGTCTATAGAAATGTGCACGTGCCGTGCAGAGCCATAAAAGGCAATATTTATAGAAGATGATTTCGCACAAAGATAAACAATAATATTATTGCAGACGTGAACGTGAAGACAACAAAGGTTAGTAGTAGAATGTTAGTAAAAGGAAGAGAAGATGATCTAGAATTTGAAATACTACTCTACCGTGTTGAATTATTCGACCAACCTCAAAGCAAACAGTTTAATATTAGAATTCATAGAATGTTGCTGTCGCTCTTTATTGAGAGTGTCCTTTGAAATGGTTTTGAGACATTTGGCTGGAGATTCTTGAGATTTGTCAACACTCGTGATAGTACTGCTGGAAGGATTGAAATGAGTTCCACTCAGGGGTTTGTTAATTTTTCTAATATTTCTAATGTGGTTAGGATTGTGATTTACAGCGGCTCCATAAATCCAACACACTTTCCACCAGTGCTTATTAGTAATTAGTAGTTGATTATGATTCTGTACAGTAGTTTCCAAAGAGTTTTGTCTTGCAGATTCTTCTGTCATTTTACACTTCCTTGGCTTGGGAAGATGATTTATTTCCAGGTACTTAACTACTAGGAAAACATATTGCTCGAGGAATACAATAAAACTTTTATCTGAACTTCACTACCGCTTTTCTCTTCCCTGAGTCAATTCAATTCATGGCAGAGGAAGACGAAGGTTAGAATCGAATTGGAAAGCTAACTGCCGAGCTAGCCCAACCTAATGAAGATAATTTTTTCCGACACATCATAATAAAGTGACACACTTGTGGTGTAAAAACATAATATAGTTAAGACTTTCGTTTTATTTCTCTGTGAGTGTACGACGGCCAGTCTTCTTGATATTCCGTGTGACACATTACAATGCAAAACAGGAATGAAATCAGATCACTCACTTGTGATCATATCAGTAACAGTATCACACCATACCACCACGCAATCTACTTAGTATTAGCATATCCAACTGAACTTGTTGTGTGTCTTAACAATAAGTCCCATTCAAGATTTACATTGTGTTCTGATCCTATTTTCCTGTATTGATCTTGCAACTAATCGTGAATCGGAACTCATACACACACAGGGATCCTTATTGTTTGATTGTCTTAAAGACTTGATATAACCAAAGAAATCAGATCAGTTTTTTATAGATGCGACTGTGCCCAGGCCCACATATCTCTGTTATATGCGACGAATGTTTTTCTAAAATTATACTAACACCTCACAGTCACTCTTGTATATCGTGTCCTTTAGTCTTGTGTCGAATTCTTTTGTGTATTTTTTAATTCAGTTAGTTTCCCTATTATTATTCGATATCAATTCCTATGGAGAGGGGGTGGCCTCGGGTGTGGTCATCCACTCGTCGTACATCCAAGAATGCTTGCCTACCTTCACTTAAGGTTACTGTTTGAGAAAAAGGGTAAGACGAATAATGAATCCTAGAAGGGGGTGCATTGCTTAGCTATCTCTGTGTCTGTGTTACGTTACGTTACGTTTTAATGTGGGTAATCTTATTATGTTGCGTACTGTGCTAGCTACAGGTATCTTTTCTGTGTTCTGTTCTATACCTTCGTGTACCTAGATAAATCTTCTCAATGCACTTATATATGTGTTAAAGAAACGGAGGAGAACAGGTTAAAGACATAGACAAACCACGCCAAGCCACAGTAATAGCAGGTTTCTATGTCTTGGATGTCTCCTCACCTCTACTCAGAAAAGACAGGTGCTACAGTAGAGAATCTAGTCAGAAGAAGGGTTGGTAGTTCAGTTCTTCAAGTTGCAGTTGCTGGCTAGTAGGGTGTAGTGCTCAGATACTTTTACAAACTTACAATAATACTACCTGCACCTACCCACAATAATATTATTCTATGTACCTGTGAGTTTTCAAGTTGTCTGTATGTACTTAGCGTTTTAGTGTATTGTAAGTGTATGTTGAGAAAAGTCAGAAAAGTATCCCTGTATCTGTTCTGTAGTAAGTTGCAAGTTTACTATTTCTCAAGGTGGGCTCTGCCTACCCTCCTGGCTTTAGTTCTCAGCAGACTCTGCAGTTAAAGGAATGGTAATAGGGATTCAAGTTACATACATTTATTAATATTGTGTTTGGAGTTAGGGAAGATTCTGATATAGTAGACAGTGGAGAGAACAGGTATCAAGTAAGTAGGCACATAGACTAGACTATAATAATACTTGCAGGGTTTATGTTCATGTACCTATTTTATATAGGTATGCGTCTTGTTAAAAAGCGAATGTTTGTGCATATAGACAGGATGAATTAGAGGAGAGGGGTAGTAAATGCATAGCAGTAAAGTTAAGGATATGTATGGAATTTATTTAACTAATGGTAAAGGTTTTGCTAGATTTATATTGTATAAGATGATTCAACAGGTAAACATTTTCAATGTTTTAGAGAGATAGAGAGGAAAGAGTGAAGTGGGTTGCTTTTGCTTTGGTTTTATGTCGAAGTTAAAAGTTGGTAGCTGGAGGTGTTATGTTGTTTGTGGTTTGGATGACTTTGCTTAGCTCTGGGTTCCCTTGTCTTCTCTGCATCTATTGAAATTCTTGTTTCGAGAAATGTATCTTTTATCGCTGAGCATCGTAGTGTGGCACGGATGGTATGGATGTAACCTAATGATATATAGAATAGTCTCCCTCCGAACGAGATGAGATGCAATGCAACCGAATTCATGTACGTGTTCGTGGATGTAGTTTTCTTGTACGTACATCTCTTTGGGAATTGTATATGTCATCTCTTACATTGTGCATTTGTATTTTTGAGATGTTAAGTTGTATGTATGTTGTAGGCATAGGTAGGACGCGTAGCCAAATGTTAATGTACAAATGTAATACCTATAAGTAATGTATGCATTTATCCGTTTATGTCTTTCTGTCTGCTGTAATGTTATTACTATAATGGTAGTTTAGCTAAAGACGGCAAGAATTTAACTCAAAAAGATTTTCATCGTCTGATAGTTCAACAGGTGGTGTAATACAACGGTTTTTATGATTGTTACTTGCCTCAAAGGGATGATAAACCGACTTGGCTGGTTGTTTACGATACCTTCAACATACAAGTGTAAGAATAATAATAATTTCAAGGGAGATTTACTCGTATGGAAATTACGAATGCTGCATAGCTAGAGCCAGGAGGAAAAGGAAGGAAAAGATTCCTTTGCTTTAGGCAACCAACTTAAATAGGACAATTAAGTTCTTAATGTGTATCTTGCTCAGGCAGGCGGGCTGTATAGCATTTCGGGGGTTACTAGTTAATAGTTGTTACTTATACGTGCTTATACGTTCGCGTTGGTATTTAGTTTCTGTACAGAATACAGATTGCGTTTAAGATACAGTTTTTAATAAGATTTTACTTAGATATAAATTAATAAGTCGTTGCTTAATTCTATACGGATGAATATCTACATGGTTAGAGTAACAATAAGTGCTTTTAAATGTTTTCAATTATTATTTTGTTTAGAGGGCCAATAATGAGATGAGAATGGCAGTTGCTGATCGTGTATTAGTATTTATGATGAACACTGCATATTTTGTATAATCGTAAGCTTGCACATTATACAAGAGATAAAAATCAAGAGTGCTAATGTACGCTAAAGTAATGGAAACATTAAATTCGATTTGGAGTTCATTACCACTACCTACCTATTAAGTTATATTATGAGACTGGAATCTCAACGAGTTAAAAAACTTGAGCTTCACTTGCACATATGCATATGAATGTAATGTGAATAAGTAGTGAGTGTATGTGGATGTGTCCACTGGCATATGCCTGGCTCTTCTTCCCGCAGAATAGTGCAGCATTCATGTCTACAATGCATAAAATATTATGAGATATATACATAGACTGAAACTAATCGTAAGCTATGTATACGTTAGTTTGCGTCTTTCCCTTAGCTATCTGCAAAAAGATCAGAATGCTCAATCAAACAGCATTTTCATTTTACTTGTATTAATTGCCAGTTTATGCTTACTTATACTGTTGAGGGTTTAGAGTTGGTAGTAGTTTGTTTGGTGAGTGATTATTCTATGGAATGGTAAGGTATGTCTTAACAATTAGATAGCATCGCGATGATTTGGTAGAGTTGTATGGTCGATTCGTTTCAACTTTCCCATTGTCTACCTACAAAGGATATTAGTATTGGTATTGGAGAAGATACTCTTTTTGTCTAACTACTTAAGTCGAATGAAGATAGTACTAAAGTGCATGAAATATCTTCTGTTGATTTGAGGGTAGTTAAATAAATCAGTTTACTTGCATTATGAGGCAATGGTTTGGTATTATGCAGAAGAAGGGAAACTTTGTAAGTTTGAAATTCTTTAAGATTAAGAATGTCTGCAAATCAGAAAGTTACTTACATTTGGTTTCATTTAAAAATACACAGCAAATTTCCGGATTCCTGTTCCTTTCTTTAAGTATGAGTAGGAATGCGTGGATCCTGCAATGCTTAATACTTATGTACTTCTTCTGGTTGGTGCTGCTGTACTAATGCTCTTCTATGTGGTAGTTCTGGTTTCAGTTTGGTATTTTCTAATCGTAATCCATAAACGAAGGAACTAGACGAGGTAGAGAGGTACTTCATCTTTCCAAGTTGGATGAATATCACGATTTATTTTCATGGTTTATATTAAGAGTCCTTCTTTGTATCGGCACTGACTGAATATGCAAATACGCGTGGGAAAATGAGAATTATCCAACTCTGTTTTTGTTTTATTGTTGTAAACTTGCTTGATGTAATGTATACTTATGTACATTGTATGTATAGATGTGTATGACTCTGTGCATTATTTTGCAGGACACATAATATTTGAACAGGAGAATCAGGACGTAACATAGCAGTAAAGTAAAAAACTTGTCGCACAATTATTATTCATAAATTAAATATTAGACACTTTTATTTCACTAGTGTGTGAGGTAAAGTCATACTGTGGAAATAATATGACGTGCTAAGTTTCATGTAGCATAATACTTGCTATTGACTTTATTTTTTAAAGCTTTAACTGCGTAACAGAAGTGTAATATGTTAGGGTGAGTTGACTACTTATACTTGGCTAGCTTTGTAGGACTAGTGTGGTGATGCTATCTAGGTGGATCATAGGAGCGTACTACTAAAATAGAGATCATTTGCAGCCAAGTTGATTTCTCGGATTCTGAATGTTCTATTTTGGGAACTGCAGCCCCATTGTCATATCATATGTTGGAAGAGGAGTTGATGTGAACAAGAAAAGGAAATGAAAGAGATGTAATGTAATGTTAGCCTGTCTTGTCTTCTTCCTTGTCGTGGATGTTATTCTAGAGTAGTAGGAGTGCCTCCAGATACAGTAACAGACTTATTTGTTTATAACAAATGTGCCATATGCCTTTTCCTTTAGTTTAGGTTCAATTCAAAAGCTCACAGCGTTTAATCCTCTATTTCACGCTTTTCTGACTTATGACTCCCCCTCCTCAATCTTTGAATCTCTCTAAATCTATTACATTTCAGGTGTTACAATTTAACAATGGTGGTGTGGTGGCAGGACCAATCCGTTAGGATTTCAATTGTCTCAACATTCACAACTTTGTGCCTTTAACTATTGCATTTTATAATTTAAGTGGGCTATAACAAAACAAGTCATGTACTCTGCAACTCAAATTAAGGCTTATAGAGGGAATATTGTAGATAATAAATTTATATCTTACTTTACGTAGTTTCAAGTTTAAGCACACAGGTTCATGAACATTCTATAGCTATCTGTGACAATCTGTGAGCTTGATTATATGCTTGAGGTGTGGAATTGTGCTGTGCTGCAAGTTACATAATTCCGTAGTGAATTACAAATAATAAAATCTTCATGTAAGATTATTCCTAAAGTTGCATTTAAAATTAAATGCTTACAATGTTTCATTTTTATATTTCTTAGCGATAGCCGTTTTTGGACTTGCATTATATTGATTTGATGTTATTTATGTACTGTAGTGTGTGTGACTCTGATCTCTGGTGTGTGGCCCGGTATACAATTGAATAATTAAATAGAATTCAGCTAAAATATTCAATTATAAGCTATTACATAATGGAATTGCAATATATTTTTCCTGTTAAAATCATAAGTAGATATGTAGATATGTGAAAACAATCAAAATCAAAACTATTTTTTTAAATCTGAATTCATTAATGTTGCATATTTATTGTTTTTCAACGGTATGGTTAAGTTAATTAAGTAATAGTCTTGTTTTTGAAACGTTTATAGTTGAAATGCTCTTTTGTTGTAAACAATGGTCAACTGGCGCCCCCGCATTCGTTCTTGTACAAGTTTCAATCCTGGTTCACTAAGTCTTGTACAACGAGTTATTGAACAGTGATGCAAGTCCAGCTGCTCCATTATGGCATAAATTGAGGAGTCGGTAATCTAGATTATGCAAACAGTTTAGTTAAAATTCAATCTTTATGACTAAAGTTAGAGTATAGAATATGCAGAGTACATAAAGGGGAAAAGTAGTGGGATGTGTTCATGAAATAGGTTCTTGCTGTAGCGCATAATGCATTAAGCAATACGCACTTACATCCTCTGCACAGACATCGCATGAAGTTATTCAATGGTACTCAAAATTCAAAATTATGGAAATGGAATTCATAATCACTCATTTAAAGAGGCTTAAAGCGGCTTTGAGTCAGATAATAACGACATGGCAGGCGTCTATTTGGCCAAGATAAGGTATTTTGGTATTTTACAGTAAAGGACAAGGAATGTACTCATGAAACCGCTTGCTTATTATTAATAATGGAAAACGAGACCACATATTATGTATACAAAAATATAAACTTACGCCTAATCTTTCAAGGCTCAAACTTCGGATACCCCTGCACAAAATTACTCCTAGATATATGGAAACATCTGTTATTCTTGGGGAGTTTAAGCCGAGCATTCGCAGTTCTATAAATGACAAATCGTACAAGAACAGTCAGATGAGTTAGCCTTAAAGAAATACTTAACTTAACATGTATTGGACAAATTAGAAACATTTAGTAATAGTTAGTTAATAAATACCGCTAGCCCTACATACTCACTTGACAAATCGGAAATGCTGGGATTCTGACGTGTCCTGCTAGATTGATTTCCATATTGGTGGACCAAGTTGTGCAACCCGACTTTCTGAACAGCCTCATTAGATACTCCTGTAATACCTTCGTCTGTGAAAATTCCGGACGCATTTAATTCTTCCAGATTGGGAAAACTTGTAAAGATGAGCTGCAGAGTTTCGTCGGAAAGTCCTTGTAAGCTAATTGATACCAAATTGGGGAACGATTTCGCCATTTTGCGAACGCATGTGAGTGTACACTTGCCAGGGATTCGAATAACAGGCCGAAATTTCTTCATAGTGTCACTAGCCCAAAAGTGGTAAGAAGTGTCACTACTTGGGAAAACCTCTTCGAGTTCTTCAAAAGAAGCCATAAAAATTGTAAGTTGACGTAGTGCTGGCAGTCCAACTATAAACCTTAATGAGCCTTTGTATTCTTCTAACGTGAGTTCCTTAAGTTTGACTAAGCTAACTGCTGAAGGCAATTCTTTGAATTGAGTGAGGTGAAAGTGGAGCCTGAGGGAAATCAAAGTGTTCGAAAGACTTGAGAGTAAGGAGAGCAGGGATTCTAAGGTGACATTTTGCAAGAGTTGCATATTTAAATGCGTCAACGGGAAAGCTTTGGCTTCTAGTAATTGAGTCTGGAGATTTGTTACAGAGAGAAGGGCGTCTGCACAACTTAACTTGCTCAGCACAAAATTTCTGCTGAGGAGCAAGACGTTAAAAAACAGCCTAAGAAATTCTTTGTTTGCATTCTGAGGTATTATTATTGTTTGTACGTTTGGACTTATGCTCAAGAGTTCACCGAGAAAATTTTGAATAACTCCTACTCCTTCTACCATCGTTAGGTTCAATTTCAAGACTTCGATCTCTGGGCAGATTCTTCTCTCGTAATTTTGCTGGTTACTTATGTTAGACCCCCCAGGAACTGTTCCACACAAACTTAGTTCTCTGATGTTGGGGGCCAAGCGAAATAAAACTTCTCTCAAATCCTGTGCTTTGCAATTTGTTTTTTGCAGGATAAGAGTTTTGATGTACGGACCGAAAAGTTGAAAAAAGGTCCGAATCTCCAAGCTCTTCATCGACATAAAAGGTCCTGAATAATACAAAAGTGTTTTTATTTTCTAGGATATTATTTAATAGCTATTCAATATCAGAACGCAACCTTCGTTTATTACCTAGTTGAAAATTGGTAAAGAAGTTACGGTTGTTTTTGAATTCAGCCATAAATGTATCTACACGACTTTCACTTGTAAGTAATACTTTGACTCGTTCCTGGAGACATTTACTTGCTTCGTCATTCCACTGTCGGCTGACAAGCCGACAATTTTTTAAGTCTTGGACAGATAAGTAGCCCATGATGTTACTTGCACCCTAAAGAAATGGAAAAACCCAGTTTGTGTGTGAACCATTTTGCACAATTTATTTGGTAGAATTTGCAAGAACTCTATTATGTAGAAATAGATAATAGAAGATCCGATAGATATATAATCTTCTATAATGATGAAAGTTAACTTACACCGGGAAAGGCCGAGAAAGGATTTTGTTCTTGAATATTCCCTTCGTCCATAGGAATACATTGTCGAATCTCTTCTCCAGGAAGATAAATATTTTGGATTTGGATATTCATGACTTAACTCTCTACCTTAAACTAATTTGAATTGTAAATGTAGCTTCTGTGTAAAATCTAACACTTAGAATTCCTATACTATTTCTATTTTAATTAATTGGTATACGTAATGATAACTGTATCTTTCTTGATAGTGTATGTATTTATGTAACCAAAATCAGTAAATTAGGCTTTCCTACTTTGAAATGGATGTTATCCTCAGGTAAAAGTTTCCTTCAAGTCTTGAATCAAACTATTTACTATCAATAATTAATACTTTTAAATGCAGTTGTCTGTATAAAAACGTATATAGAGTAGCAAATAAAAAATACTACTTTTATGTATATATCTATGAGTTAAGTCTTGTTTGCCGAGAGGAATTGAGTACTTAAGTGCTAATTCGTCCAGTTGAATGATGCAATTCTTTTACAATCAGTAATAGTTGTCAGTATTCTCTGTGTGAACAAGAATCGGTCTTTAACTTAATGGATAAATTTGTGACTAGCTGAGCGTAAGATATTTATAACTTTAGGCAGAAATTGAAGAATAGTGATGATGTAACAAAATGAAGTCAAAATTCGACAGTTTGGAAATAAATTTGCAGGTATTTTGACAAATTATTGGGAAAGACAAAATTTCTGCCGTCTTTTGCGTATCTAATACTATTACATCTCAGTCGGGCTGTCGGTGGTCATTACACGCATAAACAATCCGGTGATGGAGGGAACGCCAAGCTATTTCAAATGAGCTTAAATACCTCCTTCTGACGTCAAGCGACGATACTGGGGCATTTTGAGTACTGTGACCGGAAATACTCCAGTTATTTTTTTCTTTCCTCTTGATTCTATAATGAAAATGCTGTATTTTGGAACAATATTCCTGCTTTATAATATAGCTATATGGTAGTACTGTCAAATTCTATTTGGTCCACTCGTCTATTTTGTACTATGACCGTTGCTTACAACTATTAATCTATTAACATTTATTATTGCTGGAACTTTCTTATTTATCCATTATCCAACTTTCTTTAAGACAACTTTAACTTCTATTTGGGCTTTTTACCTTTCTCTGGAGAAAGTTTTATTTAATTTTTAAGCTGTGGAAAATAAATGAATTAATAAACCAATGAAATAAATTCGATCATGCATGTTGCCTGCGAAGAATGCAGACGTAAACTATGCTCTTTACTCTACATTATATGCTCACCATTTTCGTTTAAGAAAGCGACAGTTTAAACGCATGGATATAATAACAAATTCTTCTTGCATTAAAAATATTAATATTTGTTTTTTTAGGAAAATAAGAAAATATGTCTATGAAAATTGGGAGCGTGTCAACGCTGGACGAGATGGAGTTCAAAGTACTGAAGTTTCAGCATGAAAAACTCAAGCAAAGATTTGAATCTCGGAAGAAAGTAGAAAATGATCTGAAACTGAAGATTGAACAATTAGAGGTATGGTGTGTTTTTGTTAGCAAAGTGGATGAAAACTGCATAGTAATTTTAGTAATAATTAATATGAGGGAAATTAAATGATAATATGGGAAAATTTTAATTTCAGAAACGGAAAATGGAAGATGATGCTGTGATAAATATTGTAAACAGGCACTGGAACCAACTTGATGAAGATATCCGAATTCTTTTACAAAGGTTTGACGGGGTGACTTCAAATGATTTGGAAATTGAAAACGATTTGGAAGCGACGTCTTTTTTATCTAGTGAACGAAACGAATTGGACGGGAGGTTGAAAAACCGAGTCCTGGTTTCTAAACGTGCAGTAGCAAAAATTGTTAACGCTTTCGACCATTTAAAGCAGAGGAACGAAAAACTTGTACGACTGATGAAAGGAGGATTGCCTACAGACCCAGAGGATAAAAGTACGATAAAAAATGCCTATATCGAAATTCAAGAAGAAAACAATAGACTTCACACACTGAATACGACACTTCATGAGAAATGTCACTTTATAAGTCTGAAAATGAAAGAATTGAACGACAGAGTGGTAATGTCGGAAACAAAAGCGGACGAGATAAAAAATGATCTGGAGGAAATGCTTTGGGACAAGTGCAAACTGCAAATGCGATATGATAAAGCTTGTGCAAAAAATGTGGAACAGGAGCAGAATTTTAGAAGACTGGAAGCAAGTTATTCGCATGAGGGGACAGCAGCAGAATCAAACGGTAATGAGAAAAAAGTTGACTTAATGGATTCTGAACAATACACAAAACTTCAGAAAGAGCTGGAAGATGTCAAGGAAGTGAGTAGTAATCGACTGGAAGAGTTGGAAAAGCTTCACGCTGTACATAAAGAGACTCTGAAAGAAGTGGAGAAATTGAAAATGGGACTTCAGCAAATTCCAGAAGAGGTTTTGGTGCAAACTCCAGTATTTAAATGCTTACAATCAAAATTTTCTGTCATTTTTAACAATACAATGCAGATAGTTTCTAGATTCGACGAGTTCAAAACAATGTTTTCGAACTTGAAAACTCAACATTTGAAAGATATCGATAGAATGGAAAGAGAAGAACTGACGATGCAGATAAAAATGAAAACTGAAATTCTGACCATCGAAGATGCACTTGAAAAGACTCGGAAAATATATGAAAAGGCTAGTTTAGCGGCTGGAACTCATTTGGCAGACAATGAATTACTTTCTGACATGAACAAAGAAATGAAAAGATTAATCTCATCTCTTCAAAGTAACAACAAACGACTAAAAGCAGACGCTCAGCGTTTCCGGAGGAAATACAACGAAATAAAACAGAAATATGGAGAAAAAAGTAACTTCAAATTAAATGGGTGTAAGGACAGTGAAGACAGCCCAACTTCTTCTTGTTATGTCATTGAAGCTGGGAACGGATTACCATGTCTTAAGCGTGCTTCAATAGATTTTGTCCCATCTGATGAGCTTCCCTTGGATCCCAAGCGGAGAAAAACAAATACACCATCAGTACAGATAAAGGAGGAAGTGCTGGAGATTTCTGACACAGGGTATCCTATAAAGGATGAAAAATGGGACCAACATCGGCGGGACAAAGAAAAGAAGCGTGCAAGTTATGATAACAAGTTGGACGTTCAAGTCCCGCCTGGGGAAGATATAGCCAGACTAATTAAGGAGCTGGAGAAAGATATGGATGTGACTGGCCAAGCTTACGAAGAAATGCTGGAACAAAACAAAAGACTGTTAGGTGAAGTTATGCAGAAGGACAGAGAGAACCTTAAATTAATTGCAGAAAACTTGAAGCATCATCAATTAAAAAATCTGGTGAAGCAAGAAAACGAACTTCTAGTTGAAAAAATCGACACTTTGACCACGCAAATTCACCAGCAACAAGATGTAATTCGTATGCAAACCGAAAAGGATCAATTTCTCACAAAGGAAGTGAGCTTGTATGAAAAAGAAGCACATCTGCGTCAAAGTGCTATGGACTGCCAAAAACGTAAGCTGGTTGAAAGTGTACAAGTTGCTACTGATCTCAAAATCCATCTTGAAAAGTATCAATCTCAAATGAAAGATGCACAAGAAACGATAATGGAAAAAACGTCTAGTCTGGAATCAGAGAAATACAAAATCAAACGGCTACAGGAAGAAATTTCCTCCCAAAAGAAGACTGTCGAGCGTCTGGAGAGAATCGAAAGGACTGGAAGTAAAGATATGGTATTGCTTGAAGAAATCAGAGAATATAAAGAATTGTTGACATGTAATGCTTGTCAAGTGCGAAGAAAGAATGCGGTCCTGACCAAGTGCTTTCATGTGTTTTGCTTCGACTGCTTAAGAACCCGCTATGATACCCGGCAGAGGAAATGCCCCAAATGTAACGCAAATTTTGGCGCCAAAGATTATCATCGATTGTTTCTTACCTAAACCATCCTAAACTTAAAATGCACTTTTTGTCGGAAGGAAAACTACGAAAATGCACACCAAGTAACATTTAAATCGAGAGAGCACCAAGAATAGCGTTAACATTACACAGAGAATAGAGATTTGTTCTTAAGCATGTATTAACAATATACAAGGAAACAATCAAAGCATACCTATATCATAATCTGTCTGTGAACACATGAAACAAACTATTTTAATTTAGAATGAATTTTATAATTATGATAGATGTTACATATTGCTTGAATTTACTGGTTACCCATTGGTTCGGATGGTCAAGTTTGGATGGTCAATTATTGTACTGGACCAGGAGTGAGATATTTTAAGTCGTAACCATTCTATTGTTGTTTTATTGTAATTCTAAACTAACGTTAACTAAATGTGACTATAAATAAACGTGTGCTCAACATAAACTGTTTAAAAGAAAAAAGTATTGTACCTACCTACCCATTTAAAAAGTTAATACAATTAATAGTTTATGATAACGGTAAATAGGTGTGATGATAATAATGTATAACCAGTTGATGATAGTCATAATTTTTACCTTTAACGTATTTAGTTACGCCACTTAATTTGCTGAAGCGGAAATGTAATCCAAGTCAATTAAACGTTAACTGTGATGATCTGATCTTGATCTGGTAAAAGAACTTTATTCGTCTTGTATTGTTGTCTGCTTATAATGATTACTCTGATGGTTAATGTTATCATAATTGTAATGTGCGTAGAAGTATAGTATTCTACTTTAAGTAGTATATAGTTAATGTGCTGTCGGGTTACAAAATAAATGCCTTCAGTTTATCGGTTATCTAATTAATGTTACTGTCTGCCATTCACAGAACTATGAGCGATGTCTTGGTATTTTGAAATAGTGATATACATACAGCTTAGAGTTTACCTAATTTTTATTTCTTTTAAACTAGAGTTGAAATGTTCAAAGGTTGTTTTTATTTTGTCTGGTAAAAGTGTTGTTGTGTAATAAAATTGTCTTATCTAAAAAATATTTAATCTACATCCAAAGGCTACTGCTGTACATATTTCCGCTTTGATTAGACGTTTATAACACCAAAAGGTAGTTTAAAAGGTATCGTTAATAGTCGTTCTTCTGCACTAGTTGTCAATCTAACTTATCCATTTTCACAAAAACTTGTCCGTTGCGTCTCATAAATTTAGGAATTTCACTTTGCTTCAATGGTCCTTTGTATTCGTTGATGTGGATTTCCCGTCCCTTCATCTTTTCCTTTGCGTATTTCTCACCGCGCATTGTAAGGCGGTTGCAGTATTGAGTTTGTACATAAAAGAGATCCAAATTGTCTACTAGACTTGTTAACGAGACGTCAGTTATCTATATTTCCATCATATAAAATACATAATGAGCATCAGTTTGATCAAGATCTACAAATTAGACATATTTAACTGTAGGAAACGTATGCATCAAAATGAAAAGTAATTGGCATGTCGTCAATTGTCTAATAATGCCTGAATATCGAACTGGAATAATAAATAAAACTTGTAAAATAACAACATAATATTAATGAATTAGAAAATTGTCTTATGTAGATGAGCAAAGACTACATTAAACCGGAAATAATAATCTAGGCTCAAGAAAACCACGAAAGAAATTGACCAAGAGTTTCTTCTCTTTGCCATAAACCACCTTTCTGGTATATTATCATTATGAGTTATGCAGAATAATAGCTAATAATTTACTCCGAAGACGAAGACTCAGTTTAGGAAAGAACCATTCTATATTTGAGTTTCAAAGTGATTTAGAAATAGAAAATAGTGCACTTACACCATAGGCCACGAGGGAAATTTTTCGCAAACCTTTGCAATAAAGGACCCCGTAAAGTATTGAACTGTCGGTAATAAATGGAGATGCCAATGAAAGACTTCGTAAATCTGTAAATGGAAAAGTAGAAATTATTTAACAGAGGAAAACAATTGTATAGATTTTTGTGTAAGATTGTTAAGTACGTGGGTAATTTACCGTGTAAAGCTGCAATACTAGGAAATACCCGTTTTTCCTCATCAATTTCGTAATAGTAACTATCGGAGACTGCCATGGCCCTGCAAGTTGAGGTACTAAATCCAGTTATCCCTGAATCTGTATAACATCCATTCATAAGATCCAACTCCTGTAATTTAGGAAGTTCTTCAAAAAGCACCCGTAGACCAGCATCGTTGATATTTTCCATTTTCAGTCGTGTCAAATTTGGGAAAAGTTGCACAAGATTCTGAAGAGTATCGATAGGACAGAATTGAGAGAATTCTTCGTGTACTTCTAATGTCTTTAGACTTGATGGGAATTTCAATTGTAAAGGTTCCATGGCTAGAGCTCTTGAGAATTCGATCCTATGTAGAATTAATGTCTGAAGATTCGGAATGTTTTCTATGAATTTCAAAGAGCCTTTATAACCGTTGAGATCCAAGTGAGTTAAATTGGCCATAGGTGGAACGGGGCACGTATCATTAGAATTGCATCGTGGATGAAATTTTAACTTGAGTTTACGAAGAGAGCTTTCCATACTACTGAGGAGTTTATGTAAAATTTCGGTGGTAACGTCAGCAAGCGCTGTGAGGTCAAGGTGTTTAAGTTTAAGCTTCTTTTTGGCCAATTCTGTCATACCAGGACCTCTGAGCCGTAAATTGCAGTGTAAACTATTTAATCTCTCCAGTTTTAAATCTGAAGTTTCAATTATGGCCTCGGCTATCGCAATATCAGAAGCAAATGGCATGTTTACTACATCATCCGCCGTATCTGAAATATTTTAAGAAAACAATTTTAGTATTATCAAGAAACATAACTGAACAGTTTAAATTACTTTTCATGAATATTATATCTTACCGTAAGACATTTCTTGACAAACATATTGAATAAATTGCATGGGCAGTGGGTTTCGTTTTTCAGTTCTTAAAGAAGAGATCGTTTCAACATTTGGGGAAGCACGGAGTATATCACGAAGAAAAGGAGTTGTTAATTCAGTAATAAATGAGAAAATGTTCAAATTCAAAGCACGGATTTTTGGAAGACGCTGTATTTCCTCCCCTGTAAATAAACGGCGGTCACTGTAAGCACGTGCTTCTAAACCTAATTCTTCTAAATTAGTTAATTTCTCAAATAAAATCTCTCTCAATTCGGATTCAGTCCACCGAATGCGGTTCACATACAAAAACTTCACTTGTTTTCCGAACAAAGTGTAAAAGTCCCTCACAATATTTGACCCCATATCGAAATCTCCTCGAAATTCGAAATTGGAGTAACAACGTGAGGAATTCTTCATTTCTGAGATATAATCACAAAGCACTGGCAAATTCGGCAGGACAATTTTCGCGATTTTCTTGATTCTCTTGTGTGCTTCGTCGTTCCATGTTGAACAGACAAGACGAAATACCCTCAATTCTTTCAAACTCAGGTAAGTCGATATTTCATTCACGATCTACCAGAAAAAATTGAGACAATTAGTGACAATTCATATGTTTTCCAGAAAATGCATATACATAATTAGGTAGGTATCATTAACATTACTACGAAGAAAGTCGTAAATAACAAATCATCAATAATCCAACAAAGATGTTTAAATGACCGAGAAAAACTCACCGAAGGAATTAAAAGAGGATGAGGTTTCCCTTCCAGAAGAAATCGGAAATTTTCGGTGATATTACGGGTGCTCCGTCTGGGGTGCACTCTTTCACAACTAT
>JABASH010002167.1:0-21565 GCA_019776445.1 Tomocerus maximus
ATACATACCTGAGGTAATTAAATTAATATTAACATGGCATAATTAATTACATTTGTGTATTAATGAACATAAATAACAATGATCTGCAAGTTTTTATATACAATATATTGACTATCAAGCTAAATAAACCACACTATCAATTTGTTACAATTGTTTTCGTCAAATTATTATACATTCGGGGAATTTGGTTTATCAGGACTAGGTTTATTTAATTCTTCTACAGGTACCGAAGGCGTCACCGTTATTTCAGTCTCCTTTGTGGTGGTATTTTGCAGACTTAGCTTTTGTAATAATATATCTGCATCTAATTGCTTCTCCTGAGTTTTAGGAGTGCCATCAGTATAATATTTTGCCTTATGCTTCTCCAAGGCGTCGACGATAGCCCTTCGAAAGACCCCCTGATACCAAATATAGGCCGATACATGACCGCTGTCAACATAACGAATTTCACAACCAGGCCAGATTTCTTCAAGAGAGGTACTATTATCTCGAGGTACGTATGCATCTTTTTTTGCTGCTACTGCAATTATTAATTCTGTATCTACAGGTACATCATAATTTTTAAGATGTGTGAACTCATCCATAATACAGCGCATAAAGTGAAGCGTTTGTTTTCTTGACATAGTGGTAATAGATTCTCCATCAATTGATTTCTTAGGGGAAACATCTGGATTTTCATTTTTCGGCTCTGATTTATCTGCGGTCACATTAGGGTCATTTAATTTTCCGGGGTTTGATTTACTCGAAAGCTTAAAATTTAGTAAGGACTTCGATTCCTTAGACTTCTTGCGTTTCTCCTGTAAATGTCTTGAAGAATTAACTTCGTTTCGGTAAAGATTGTGTGGGTCATTGTTAATAAAATTAGTTAGCTCCTTTTTATAAAACTCATCCGAAGAAAATAATTTCTCTAAACTACTCCAGTTTATTGCATCACTCATAACACCCTCAGTAAAAACGCTGGATGCAGTTGACCAAGAAAGACAGGGAACCAGAGCCACTGGAAAATTTTGTACAGTTGCAGCCAAAGACGCCATATGACCTCCATAACAAAATATGGAATATTAATTATTTGAACATTACTACGAAGCAGTTGAGTTAAAACAGCAAAGCACCATCAAAAAAAGTAATATTATTGGTTTGATAGATTTGTTTGTACCTCCCATTGATATCCCGTGAAAACAAAATGGTCCATAGTTATGTTTTTTGCACCATTGAATAATAGCAATTGATTCAAGTATTAAACCAGCCCCCATCAAATATAAATCATATACATGATTTAAGCTAGACCGGTTTTGCTGTGAAGGCTTTCTAGTACCATAAAAGGGATTTTCTATTATTAAAGAAGCAATTCCATGTTCTTTGAGTAGTGGTTTCGCAATTAAATGTCGTCTCCTCCAGAAGTAATGGTCCCCTGTCCCGGCCATATGAATACAGAGGGGTCTATCGGGGCTAGACCAATTATTCGGGAGGACAAATTGAAAATGAGCTGTTTCTGCTTGAGGAGGCAAAAGACCCGGCGCAATTTTTGCTAGGGGACTTACGAAAGTTCCATTCACTAAATGGTAAGTTCCGACATCTTCGAGAGTATTAATGTTTACTTGGTAATCTTCTTCAATTAGTTCTTGGCATTTATCCCGATTAGAAACTATTTTCCTGAGTTCTAATAATTTGGTAAGATGTTCATTATTTCCCCAACCTTTCGGAAAAAATTTACTCAGAACAAGACTTCGGTAAAACTGATCCAATCTGCTGAATGACATCTTGGACAAAAGGGCAATGATTTAATTCACGGACAAAAGGAGCTGAAACTGGTTGTAAGGGAAATAGAATCCACAAAAATTTGGCGTTTAGGAGTTGAAACTGGTTGTATTCAGGGAAATAGAATCCACAAAAATTTGGCGTTTAGGAGCTGAAACTGGTTGTATTCTGGGAAATAGAATCCACAAGAATTTGGCGTTTCTCGTGCGATCAGTGTTGTTGGTTGATTTTCAGTCAAATCGAGTTAAAAACCTGTATGGTCAAATTTTCTTTACTGACGTATTGTAGCGTAGAAAAGATGAATTTGAAACATATCATAAGCAAACAGTATATTATAGGTAATTTAGTGGGTATGTACCTTCTTTCATTTATAAATTTACGCTTTTTGAATTGAGATATTTCATTACGTATTACTAATCATGTTATTACTTCAGTAGTGGTTTGAGTTAAAGAAGTCGGTTCAATTGCAAATGACCAGGGTCTAGTGCAGCGGAATGAACTTCTAATTTTCCTACAAACCCATAAATACATTTATTATTAATTTCTTATTTATTTACTAGACTACTTCGCTTTTGTCCCCACTTCCACACTGAGTATCTTTCTTCTTGACTTGATGTGCGCGACGAAATTTTCGGTAAAGTTAAGGTTTTTATTGTAAATTATTATTAAACATTTTAATATATTACATTAATATTAACATTAATAAAAATAGTATTCTGATAAAATTAATAACCATAAAATAAGAGTAGTTCCCTCCTATCCTATCTATTCCTACTTATTTTCCTATCCTCTTTCTGCTTTATATTTTATGTAACAACATCATTTTAATTTCATTATTTATGCCAAGATTAGTATTCTCTATTCTCCATAAGTGATAAAGGGTATTTAATAATCAAACAGTGAATGCTGTATGGAAATAATCTATAAAAGATTGACAAACAGATAAACCAAAAAATAACCAAACCACATTGAATTTGGGACATTTTACTTAAATATTTTCAGATGACATTTCGGATTTGTTGCTCATTTTATTAGTTTCTAAATTTAGTAAAATGTCACACCAAAAATAGACCCTCCAAAAATTTTACTCTTCACTTTTGTCTGCCTATACTATACAGATCTGAAATAGATCTTTTGCCAAGGCGTCTACCATTTGATTTGTGTTGATGGTCTAAAAACCCAAGCATATTTTCTTATAAACACCATTTACAAAAATAGTAACAACCAAATTCTGAGTATTTTTGTGAATGGTCTTTATAAGAAAATATGATATGATTGGTTTTTGAGTTAGCTAACACACAAATCCAGTGGCGGACGCTTTGGCAAAAGTTCTATTAAGAATCGTCGGCATAAATAGGAGATTAATATGACATAATGACTATACGAGACTTCGCTTTTAGTTAGATTTAGATTTTTGAATAGACATTTACACACATATTACTATATTTAAATTTTAAGTCATAATGGGTTTGTTATTACTCAACAACTTACTTGAAACTGGAACAATATCTCCTGGGAATTGCATAGGTTGCGATTTCTTGCAAATTCTGAGCGAACCTTGCCGATGTAAAATTTTTTGTCAGTATACTTTAACGAATTTGAGTACCGCAACAACTTCTTGTAAAGTGTCAAAACAGCTTTGGGGTCAACAGTGCGATTCATGATATCTAAAATGACATAAATAAATTTTGACAAATTATTAGTCTAAAAATTTACAGATCCATCCAGATTCCAGTTCCAGACACCAGCAGATCCAGACCAACAACCATTTCCTATACTATTCTCAAACCATTATGTACCGACCGAATTCCAAACTCACGCCACAAACACAGCTGAGCAAAGCAAACTGGGCAAACTGTCGCGCCAGGAGAAATAATACATAGAGGCGACGTTCGGCACTAGCTTACCCAACCAAGTACCCATAGTACCCAAATGAAGTTCATGCACTTGTTCTGTTCATGTCCTTCATCTATATCGAATAACTGTAATAATATTAGGGAGTATGCGATATAATCGAAATTTTGGTTGATTACCGACTTTTCGAATCGAAGTATCCGATTCATTTTAGCCATTCTGTCTGAATCAAAAATTTGGGTTCTGATAGAAATTTTAAAGTAAAAATTCTCGACTGTTTGAAATTAATTTTTTAAAATAAAAGTAGCAATTCAATCATTTTAAAAGCGAACCTTCTCGCAGAACTGTCGATGATTCATGATAAAAATCCGACGAAACATACTATTTTGTAGATAGTTAAAAATACGACAGTACGAAATATTACATACTGCTTCTACCAAAAATGGCATATAGTAAATACATTCCAGTAACATTTTGATAGTTAAATGCATTGACTTTCCATGCATTTTGATAATCAAAAAATTACTTGCTTTGACTTTCTATGCATTTTAATAGCCAAAATTACTTGCATTGACTTTCTATGCATTTCAATATTAATATTAAATTATCGTGCCTAACCAAGAGTAACAAAATCGTGGTATCTTGGTACAATGAATAAAATAAGAGTTACATTGATTTTTAGTTTTTCAATCCCTTCCCCAGTCAGGGGGTGACCGATTTTCCCCATCTATTACCTCATCTTTCATCTATTTTACCTTAAAATTGCTCCCTGAAAATTATAACAGTCTAGCTCAAACCGTTGGAAAGTTTTATCCTACATGATTTCTGGCGGACAGACAGACTAACTGAGTATTCACATTCTTCTCTTCGGAGACATTTCAGTATACGCACTACGCACATAACATCAATTTGAGAAACCACCGTGGCAGCGGTAGTTGTGTAGTTGAGATTCGGCAGATCATGATTTTATTTGTGCAGATTTCAAATCGGATGATTGTGGATATTGTGGATTATTGTGGTGGTATGATTGTGTGAAGTGTGACGTCAAGTGACGTGTAAATGATTTCTGAGCTTAGATGGCGCGTTAGAAGAATAGATTTCTATGATTGATGAGACAGACCATTTTGAGACTGAGACAAATAAGTGAGACAATCTCTATCCTACGCTCGATCTTATCCGGAATCCCGACCTACTCATCCGGTGACGGTGACCCCGCCAGACCCATAACCATCCATGTCACAGTCATTCATAATCTCAATATAATTCATAATATAGTATTATTGGGGATGGAGAACAGACATTTGCAACTGGCAATAAATAATGCAATTTTGCAATAATTAGGTACGGTCGTGTGCGTGTACACTCACCAGTCACCACACCTGATGAGTATGTGTAAAAATAGATCGGATATCTTTCTGACCCTCTGAGGCTACTTATAAGGATCTTTTGCTTTTATAATTATGTAATGCAAGTAATTTACCATCCTTTGCTATATTGAAGGTTGAAATTTTTTGATGGAATGGCAAGCAGAATCGTTTTTTCCATTCCGTTGTTTTACGAAAATATGCTACATGCATTTAAAATATTCATACTGTGTGTGGAGAATTTTAAAAAGCTACAGCTTAGATGTGTGGGTGGGTATAGGTAAGATAAGAATGTTTGTAAATTAAATTTATTGTTGTTCCTTGTAAATGGGTTATTTCCTTGACTAGATAGGATAGAAGTGATTTTTGTTATTTGAGTTTTAATTACAATGGGCATGCACTCGTTGATTTTTCCGATGCTAAGATTTGACTGTGAGATGATTTTGATGCAGGAAAGGAGGATGGAGATGGATGTGTTATATTATTATAATTTGCTGAGCTATAAGATGTCAGAAATAAATTGATAGAATCCATACCTTTATTCCATCAAAGTACAAGGATGTGGTAGTGGATGTGTATATACGGCAGTAAACACTCGGGATGCTTTACCTTGAAATAATAATCGTACGTGAGTGAAGATAGATTGAGATGGGGCATGGAAGTGTTCGACTTGCTTGGGACTGAAATAGTAAGGAGAGTCAATTAATTCTAGTTCTCTAATAAACGAGAACACTAGGTATACAGTTGATTTACGAATGTTTTGCATAGTATATTACCAATATTACCATTCTTTATAGGTTGGTTTAGAATTAAAAAGTGCTTTCATTCTGTTTCTCTAATTAAAGGCTAAAGCGTGGGTCTTCTTTTTTTACTTTGTTCGTACAGAGTTTGAGTAATTATGCTGGTAGTTCCTTAGGTACCTGAGTACCTCATCTCATCATATCTTCATAATTTTATGCATTTGTTATGCTATTATATTCTCTTACTCTGTCATGTGTCCTGTACCTGTAAGCTGTAATGCATCGGTTATATCTTAACAGTCCCATCTTCCTTTTTTGCATTGAGTGCATTTAAATTCAAACATTCGCATGCATTTATGTTTCATCATACTTACATACTTATCGTTTACTACTTAGGTATTGATGTATAGTACTTATCATGTACACTTTCCAAGTAGGTACTGAAGTAGTAGTTCAGGAGATTTTATTGCTTCATGGCCATATTCAAAGTTATTTTGTATTAATAACCAAGAAAGGAGAATGATCAGGCTTCAATAAGCACCTGACAGAACTGTTTTATAATTTCTAGTATAACAGACGACATTACACCTAAATTGCTGATGGTGGTAGTAGACTTATTCTTGCACCTAAAATTTTCAGGTATTCAAACGGAAATTGCAATTCAATTGAATTCAAGAATTTATACAAAATTAATTGTAAACTCTTTCAAGTTGTAATTTGATTTGTATTTATTTTCCTTTCTAGTAGCTATTAACAGTTTTGCTTGTATACATTTTAACCTACCATTGAACTTGGACGGACCAATTTAAAAGGTACAGATTACTAAGACTATAGGTATGTACTAATTTCAGTTGGGTTTTTTAGGGAGAGGGAGAGATAAATGATTGAAGACATAATAGGCAGCAGGATTCGTCATCTTCCATTTTTAAGGTTCCGTGGTGCGCTCATAATATTATTATCAGGCAAATGGAAGAAATGATATGGAAAGTTAATTTTTCCTGTCCTGGCTACAGTTTTTTGTGCTTATCATATTACTACTACATTATACATACAGTATTCATGCATGCAATGAACTGGCTAGGCCACTATATGTCTACCACATTTTGTGGTATTAAATAGATTCTGTATTCTGACAATTATGGACATAGCATAGCACAACCCACAGACACCTGTAAGCTGTAGGGTACAGTACAAGGGATACCAATTGGCAATTAGGCTGTAGGCATGACTTACCTATATTTTCTACTTCCAGTATGCAAACAAGAAATGATGTGCGTGTTTGAAATGTTACTATACAATTAACAAACTATCAGATCAGTAGTAAAGTAAAAATGATTGCTACTGGAATCTTATTTCAACTTAATAATATGGAACAATCCTAACCTAACCAGTGTAAACCTATACGTAACTAACTGGTGACCTCTGATTCGGCTGTTAATGCATAAATATTATCATAAATATTTTGAATGTAATAGGTAGGTATAGATAAAGTTATGAAAATATGAAATGCACATACTATCTGTACTACAGCCCTTATGATCACCTGAACTAAATCAGGATAAAAATCTTAGTTATTGTTCATAACAGGAAATACTGTTCATCAGGCTATAACACTATTGAACGTAGTAAGTTGTATCGTAGGTTATTTTATTCTTAACTGAAATGAATAGTATTTACCTAAATCTAGTTGTAATCTCTATGATTTATCCAATTCTTAGTCGGATCTCTGTATTTCAGAAAGGGTTGTTGAATCTCGCTGAATATTTAACTTTCGAAGCGCAGTAGTTGAATGACAGGATGACAATCATGTCAAAAGGCTTGTGGTTTGAATCTTAGAATCAGTATTTTTTTGTTTTTTCGTATGTAGCTCTAGTGCCATAATCAGAATAATCACTGGCTTGTTGACCCCGATTTTTAGCACCGACGTAAGTAGATAACAAGAGTAAATGTGGAGATTGAACTTAGAAAAGTGCATGAGAATCAAGATTATAGTTGATAAGTTTTGTGACTATCTTGTTTTAAGTTAACGAAAATCAGCTTGCAAAAAAAATGATATGCAAAAAAGACAAGATAAAATTTGTGCGTGAGACAAAGTGTAAAAGTCTCATCATTTTTTATTTGTAAATACACTCAATTTTGGCATTCGTTTACTTAGTTGGAGGCAAATAATGTAGCTTGTCTAAAAGGCTGGCTGTTTTGCAGGTTAAAGTTGGCTGGTTTTCTTGAGTGAAGTTCATTTGATGATTGAGATTGAATATCACAATAATGTTCGTGAGAGTTGATTGAGATCATTGAGTGACTCTTACTTTCACGAATTGTTATGTTTTGGTTGTTGTCGCTGTTAGATTTCGATTTTTTCAAATGTTCTCATGAGTAATGAAGTATAGGTATTATATCTTCGTAGCATCTCATTGTGAGTAGGATTTATTGTACTAGAAAGTAAAAATAATGGGGAATTGTTTAAGATAAAGTTTCATTTCATATGATCCCTACGATAGAAGTTGATTTAATCTGGCTGTAGAAACTGCGAATTAGATTTGTGGTGGTTGCAATTTATTTGCTGACTTCCCCAGTGGCTATTGAATTGCAAATAAACAATCACTAGCCAAAATAAGATTTCACACAAAGTATAAAGTTTGCATAACTAAGCATAGGTCAGTAATTTAGTAGAAATGAAGTATACTTACAACAGATTTGCGAGGCACTCCATATTTAATCTGCCCAGTTTTCCTGGTTATATATAATCTAGATTGATTCATATGCAGATAAAGTACCTAGCTATTTACATGACATTATGATTTTGAACATGTACTTATTTACTATTAGTACGCAAACAAAATTTGTCTTGTCTTTGTGAGTGATGTGATAATAGAGTTCTGGCCAGTCCAGTCTGTACAGACGTAATATTTCTGTTTAAATTGAATAAGAATTGATTCACGATCACTCCAAATTTGGATTGGGGCTGAGTAAATACATGAGCATTAAAGAGTAAAAACGTCTTTCCGTCTTCTTGTTAGATGCTGACTGTGAACGTAAGAGATGGTATTAGTAGGAACAATTATATTCTCCATGGTATATTTATGTTTTATGAACGCTTTAGCTCTGCTTGCCATGAATTTTCTTTGTCAAGGCTAATTGTGACGCGGGGTAGGATGGACTGCACTGCTGACTATTACCATCCATTACAAATGCACTGTGTAACAACTGTGTTGTTTTTAGTGCACCTGTGCTGTCTTATAACTTGTAATACTCATTCCCTTTGACACAACACATAAATAAACTATACTTACACAGATCTGTAGCTATTAAATATAGGCTTTCCAAAAGCGCGGATGGGTTTATTAGACAATAGCAATTACAACTAAAACTGTTTACATTTGACTTGGATTAAGAGAAGAATGGACGCTTATAGACATATAAAATGAGACTCTTGAGAATTTACATTTCAGATGTCCAACTCCTGCTTACTCTCATTGTGTCTGTCTTCTTTTTCTCTCCGACTTGCCTCATTCGCTCAATAAGGTTTTATCTTCCTGGTTCTACTTATATGCATTGCAATATTTTTGCATCTCTTATGTATTGTTCTTTGCTGCTAAGCCGTGGCTATTTGATTTAGCCAGACCTCTCCAGTTACATGCACTAATTTTGTACATGTATTAGCTAACCTAATGCTCATTATGTTTTTATGCACACCTACCACACAACTTTATTTTGCGATCAACGTCATATGAGTCATCATGACAAATGTAGCATCAAGTACTTTAAGACTTTGTTGTCTTAAGTGATATTTATTACTACATGATACTGCATTTTGCATCAGGCATAAGATTATTCAGTGGATTACTCTGGTGAATTGCTATGTTTATGTTTGTGAAATCCTTTTTAATTGATTTATAATCGTAGTTTCAAATTCTAGGAGTAGGAATCTTATTGCGGATTTCGAATATTTAGATTACTCTGGTCATGAATTGCTATGTTTATGTTTGTGAAATCCTTTTTAATTGATTTATAATCGTAGTTTCAAATTCTAGGAGTAGGAATCTTATTGCGGATTTCGAATATTTCGCACTGTGTGCACTGACTAATCTATCTACCTATTTTCAACATTGTTAGAAAAGTATGGCATGGGTAAGGTTAGACTGTATGGGAAGGTATCCGGTAACAGACAGCTGAAAAAGGTTTATTTAACATTTTTTGTTTGCAGAAAATAGAATTTGACATGAAAACTGACAGATAAAACGAGAATGTCCTAGTCTTAAAGTTAGTACTTAAATTAGTTAGTTAGAAGAAATTAGTACTTAAAGCTTAAAATGTTATTTTTCCAAGTCATTGTGTATAGAGCCATAGCATTCAATTTGACGTCAAGATTATGATCATGATGTTGTGTGTTGTCAGTGTTGTGTTATAATGAAAATAAGCAGGACACGTAATTTTATGTAAGCTATCTCCGATCTACGTGTATGCCTTACTGTCATTAGAGCTAAGTATAGGAACTGTAAATCATTGTCGGTGAGAGAATCCGGGTGTTTATCGGTGACTAACTTTAGTCTAGCACAAATTTGCACTCTGTGAGTCAGTGAATGACTGTGACTGTGTTGTGTAGCTTTAATTACCCACGACACGTACACACTTCACTGACTGAACAACAGAGCACCCGCCTACGTAGCCATTTAACACGGAAGGAGAAGGTAGTGCATAGATTTTTACAAATGAAGCACTTTATTTGTGTAAGTGACTCATCATTTCATGTAGCATTGTACATTAGTGCCGCCTAAATTTGCATAGACGGATCAGATGCGATCAGATAAAGTTGAAGGTATTCTTACACTCCGTCACTAACCCGGCTATTACCCTTAAGATGTTGAAAGCAATTTCCATTTTCATTATTTAGATTTCTATCTGATAACAACAATGCTAAACATCCGTAGGTACCCTTTACAGTACACATTAGGTGCATTCTGTTTAGTTCTGAACTGAAGGTATGTTAAGTGACTTTCATATTACAATTATGTGCCATTATGATTATGAAGTAGCTGTAAGCAAAATAGTATAATACAGTTGATGTGCTTCCTTTCACATTATGCTCTGGGATTTTAAACCATTTAAACCATAGGAAGAAATCGCCTTTCTTTTGTATAAATAGAATCATTCAGTCTATTATTAAAATTCGAATATACATAGGAAAACACTTAACAATAAAGCTCAACTCTTTGTATTAGAATGACTGGTTAGTCTAGTTTATAAGTTGTAGCTTAAGACTGACAGTTTTGTGACACTTGGGGAGAAAGAAGATTTCTTGCGGAACATTGTACTATAATGAGTTTCCAGACTTGCCCTTAATTTAAAGTAATGAATGAACTTTGAATTTAAAGATTTTGGGTGTAGTCTTGTTTATTTTTAGGATGTCATGTCAATGACGTTACAATACAGACATGTAGAAAATTATCTCAGATGATGGTGTGTCAATGCTTTGTCATCTTACTATCTCCATTCGGTATATAGGTATAGTCTCTACATTTTCTATATAAAATAGGTAATGTTTGTATCATGCGCAAACCGAAACCCCATAAAATGACAAGGCACTACTTAGAAGATAATCCACATTAAAGTAGGCTTTGCTGTAAATGAAGCCAGGTATCCATTGTTAGGACATTTTATTGTGTAAGTAATAAGTACAGTACTATACGACTGCAATGCTACATTCTTTTCAAATCACACTGAAGCAACTACATTACAATGTCGATAGGACACATTAAAATCTTGGCGATGCCGCATTGAAGAAGTGACATCGGCAGTAGAAGATTGTTTATCTATTTGAGGTCTCTGCTTTATGTAGTGTGCAACCTACAACAAAACGCTGGCACTATGACTATAAGACAATAATACATTCTTTAAAAGAGGACACACATTGTGTTCGTGTTCCGCGCTGATGTGTTGCTTTGATTGCTAAAGTACCATCTAATACTGATGAGAAGACTAGATGAGACACGACAGTACAATAAATCTACAGAACTTTGCACTTTATTTTATTACCTTTGGCAGTGCAGTGTGCAATGCAATGACGATTTGTGCATAGCAATCTGTTCTATAGGTTATTACTATAAGGTTTTTGCTGCTTGAGTAAGGCAGGCACTTAGAAATCTTATCTTTTAAATTACATTACTGCGATTATCACTAACCAAACACAGTGCAATATCTGCAATTATCTATTTGCGTGCAGCGATATTCAAGATCAGGGTTTACTTAGTTTGTTCTAGGTGTGGTCAGTTGTGTAAATATAAGTTGCCTAGTAAATGCTTACCTATGTGACGTTTCTACAGAATAATTTCAAAAATGGCATGGACTAATATTTCTACATTTTATGCACGGATCACGATTGCATTTAAGATTAGCAATGTAGTCAATATACAAGTACATTTTGAAAAAAATTTCCAAATGTATTACAACACCACTTCATACAACCATCTAAGTAAACTCGTAGTAATATTGCCCAGCCTTCACTGTCATAAATACCTCAAGAATCATTCTTTAATTTTAACGTTTTTTATAATAGTAAATTATAGCTGGTCAGCTACTATGAGCTCTTTCTTTTGTAATATGTGCGGCTAAATTGGACGTGAGTATTGTCACTAGAGGATGGTTCAGAGGAATTGTCACCTGACCTACTTTAATCCTCATTATTTGCATGTAAAAACATATTTTTACATCTGCAACCACACAGTATTGGGTTATTTATTGGAATTGGCAAATTTATTTACATTGATGGAATTGGTTTATCATCTTGAATATCTGGACATGGGAAATTGCAATGGCAGAACAGTAGTAGTTTTGAGGTGTATTGCTTTGTTTAAATATTGACTTAGAATCTCATTGATACTTGAAATTAGCATTATGGTGTACTTTAACCTGGATCAATGTTTGATTGCACTAAATGTGGTGTCCCAGTCCAAGTACTTGAACATATGACCAGACAATACAGATATGGTTGTGAATTAGCATTATAATAATTAATACCGTATTTAGATTGTACGTGGAAAGTTGTTCTGTATTCATTCGGTGTATACAAATAATATTCAGCAGATAACAACTTTACGGTAGAAATCATCTTTATTTTCGGAATAAGTATATTGCTTAACTTTGTTGGGTTTTTTTAATACCTGACCCATAGATATTCATTAACGTATTGGTAATAAAAGTTTTAACTATCATTACTATCAGGACTCATTTTAAGTGAAGTGATTAGCTATAAAGGCGCATTAAACAATCGGGGAAATATTGAGCACATTGTGTAGACACCAGAAGCAATGTATTAGGAACTGATTTAAAACAGATTAACGATTCACTCCTTTTATGGCTAAAATGTGACTCAATAACTATTAATGAAGATAATAATATTGTTACGATAATGCCATAATACTGACGTCATCAACTTTCTTGTCAACTCGTTTTTACCTGAAAAACTGTTTGTCGTGTGTTTTATACTATCATTGGACATTGAAACGAATAATGATTGACAGTTGCTTACTGATAATAATCTGTCGATTCCTTACGCAATGACGTATTGAAACTATTGAAATTACACTTACAGCGTCATAATTTTTTACTTCAAACCTGTAATGATGTTCAGAGAGTAATGTATTAGGTATCTATTGCATTGACTAAATTTTTTGTTCATTAAACAATAATTGGCTGATGCAATACTACTTTTAGTGAATTTTTTAAGTCAGGAATAGTTAATATGCAGTTGTGAGCTTTCTTTTAGCTCATATGAAAAACAAAAACTACCGAACCACTTAAGGTAACCATCTAATCTGTATAATTTATTTTATTAGTGAATCGGAAGAATCAGAAAATTTACAAACTGGATAATATTGTATGATAAATATATGATAACTCTTTAATCATGAGACAGTATGACAGTATCCAAGATCAAGATCATGGCTCATAGATATAATATTGTTTACAATAAGGCACATGCACATTAACATACATAGCTAACCATAATAATATTCAGTATGCATGTACCATTTGGGATATAAAAGGATGCGCATTTACCATGTAAGCGTTGGCAAATAATGTACTTTTATTTTTTACACTTTAAGAGAACTGAGTATGCATGTAATTGTAATGGTGAGGCGTGCATGAGTGTAGGATAAATCATTTCCTTGTTGCTCTCATCCCAATCTCACCTGAAGTGAGCGACAGTTGTGAATCTTGTAAAGTAAATTATAGTAATGCTTAGTTTTGTCCAAAGGCAATTATAAGCTATATTATTATGTCGATACGTGCGTGCTTATACGCATATGACATGACGATTGACGATGTTTATGCATATTGTTCAGTTTGTAGTATGTAAATGTAAGTTAACGTGATTTAAATGCAAACTAAATATCTCAGAACGAGAAAGTGATAATGAAATAATACAAAGAGATTTCTTAACAAATCCAATTCTTTGCTGTGAGAGTATCAGTCTAGGTATTTGTTTAAATGAAACTGTTGAGTATAGAAAACTTTTGTAGCTTTCTTCAATTGGCATATTTTTTAAGCTTAACAATGCATAAACTTCAATAGTATTGCCGATTGTGAAGAAATAAATATAAATATTTTACTTAGGGATTGTTTAGAAGCTATAAGATTACCCATGCATCAATTTACAGCATGCATTTCTACTAAACGTTAAATCAAACTAATAAATGCCTTTGTTTGATGTGGCAAAAATCGATGACGTTGATCGTTGATTTATCCAAACATTGACTAGGAATGGTATTTCATTAAGTTTTCTCTAAAGGGTTTTGTGTCACTATTGTTAATGATGTATTGTCGTAAAAATTAGGACTCGTTACTGTCGCTATAGATTGAACTTACAATATTGCTTTCTATGTATGTGATTTTGGTCCTTAAAGCAATGTGTCTGATGTATAGAATAGAAGTACAAAGCACAAGGGAATCATCTTGATATTATAGTATTCGGTATTATACAGTAGTCGCCAATGTAGTAGTAGGTACTTTGTATTTACCAATGATTTTCGTAGGTATACAATGTACATCGATAGTTTGTATACTTTTGTATAGCATATAAGTACACTTTGTGTACATACAAAGGCAATATTGTAGAGTTGTACTAGAAGAATATGTATTTGGATGTAAAATTGAGGATGGTGTAGTACGTGTGTGTGTGTGTGATGCATTGACTTTGCGTAGTAGAGTGTACAGAGAGCAAGTTGTATAGATGTGTAGTGGAGGGGAGAGCAATGGAAGCAAAAAGGCTACAACGATGCTCTTAAACAAGTACAGCGACTGTTGTGGCAGCAGAAGAGGTATTTGGGCTGTGCAGTCGAGTTCTGACTTCAGACAGACTTCTTTCTAGCTCTCCGTCTGTTAGAAAATACACAGCAGACAAATAGTCTAACCTCTCCTCCCTTTTATTTCTTTGTCTGTTAAACAGTTTCTGTGATTAGCTATATAAGAACAGTCACAGTCTCCTAACTTTTGTATTAATAAGCCTCTCACGTCGTATGCAGGACACGTGTAAATGTGAATTATAACGAACATCACAATTACAATCATAAAGATCCTATTTCCTTCACTGGTGCAAATTCAATCGTCTTGTCACTATATACAGTTTAATACGCTAGACTTATTGTACTTGACTATCTTTCCAGATACTTAACTCTAATTTGCCTTACAAGTACTACACAAGTGCTCTTGACGGACTAAAATATCTGTCGCAACTCTTAACGACACTTTTGTCGCTGTTGTAACTTATTGTCTTGTGTGGGAGATGATAAAGAACCTGTGTAGAATATTCCAAGTGAAAGATGCAACCGAAGTCTAAATTAACACTGAAATATTATACTTGAAGGTTTATTTGACTCTTTCGTGATACATTATCAGATCTTTGCAAAGTGCAAATCTATGTGAACTGAAATTGGTTTCCAAAACAGAGGTAAGAGTTCATTGTGTTTTCATTTTTGGCTCGTAAGTTGTTATTTAACGTTTAAGCTAAGCCAACGGCAGATGTGTTATGCCTGCCTATGGCAATACTGATTACATTGTCAGAGCACTCGAACATCTTGATCGTACTACACAATCACAATGTTGAAAACTCTATTTATGCTAAACTACCAGATGTAGTATAATAATATTCTGTAATATGGTTTAGTCATAACATCCAGTCTGGCTGTACTTATTTTAATTTATTTTAACCCCAACACTATTGTTTGTATGCTCACTATAAACTTTCGACATCCCAATGTTTGTCTTATTGCATTCCGCTCTGATTAGTGAATAGCAACTGGAAAAGTTATTTTGGGGTTGTTTAGCTTCTTGTTGCCCATTTACTAAACATCAATTTTCAACTAGCGTTCTATTTTCTTGCATCTTTCCATTAGGATTTGTATATACCTTAAGATTAGAGTTGGATAGTTTAACCACTTCAACAAATTTTGGAGTTGGCTTAGGTATAACATATATGGGAGTAGTTTACAGGATCCTTTCCAAATTCAGTTTATGTTTATAGCAATGCAAATGCTTTTACATTTTCGTTTATAAATATTTGCCTACTGCAATTTGCACATAACCCACTGTTCTTTAAGTTCATTCATCTCATGCGACTAGTAGGTAATTGACGGGTGAATGTGTTTTGCCAAAGTATGCCAACCAGAACCAGAAGCTCATTATTTCCGGATGAGAATTGACATGAGGTTTGCATGAAATATATCGACTAACGGATCAATGCCATTTCACCTTTTACTCATACACATTTTCAACTTTCCGGGTACACCGGGTAGGTTTGTTTGGGTTTACATTTGGCAGTGAGGCGAATGTACCTTGTCATATGACATTATTCAAAATGTCTACAATAGTATATAGCTAACGGATATACAAAGACTATATTCTTAACCTGCACGTAAACAAAAATACACTTTATACACATTCTTCAATTACTTTTTATGCCGAAACTACACAGGATGCCTTTATATCTTTTAGGTATTCAGGTCATCTGAATCCGAATCTGCACTATTAATGGCACTATAAATATACTCTCTGTTTACCTGTCCCATATTATTACTTTGTTTTCTGTGTGAAGCTATCATTGATCATGTCGTCATATGTATACCGGTATCAGTACCAAATACACAAAAGATTGGTTATCAATCATATACATTTACAGACGACTGTCTGCATAGGGATTAGTGTATGGGAAAATGATTATAGTTGTGCATATGCTCAGCATGATTATTAGTATTATCGAACTGATTTGAAAAGAGTAGAAACTCTGTAAAGTCGTAGATAAAATATTTTTTGTCGCAAATTGAGATGGAAGGAAGTTTACATAGGGTGAGGCAAAAAAGCGATAGAGGATCAAATAATGTCCCATGGATAGCTATTGTTCTTTTTTGCCGGTCTGTAGTCTTTAATGTTCCTTAGCAGTAGTCAGCAATTTGACACTGGTCGTTAAGCACAGGGATAATTAGATTTCGCTGGATCTTGTATTATTTTTAACTGCCTATGGATGTATGAGAAACCGCAATGGAATGTATAGCACAGGTGGCATGGGCCAACTAACTACTAACTATGATACAAGTAGTTAAAATAATGTGTATGCATGTGGATGATTATGTTATGATTACTATTATTTTATTTATACATCAAAGTTCTATAGTACTTACGTAAGAGATGTATGTATACATACATCGTGTGTTAAGTGAACAGTCAACTTCTTTGGCTTGATATGGAGGTCACGACGACAGGATTCCAGTCTGCCAAGCCAAGACTGGCTTTCAAATAGTATTACGTGCATGATATCTCCATACTTACCAATACTTGCTATATGCCTGCCCTAGCCTCCTAGATTTAATTACAGAGATACTCTAGAGAGTCCTACTATTCACGTGTAACCTTAGCGCATTTTACAATGCCTAAATACTAAATCTAGAATTGTGTAAGTTGTATCACGTATTCTCGAATCACGCACGGCATCGGCGTCGGTTCAATAGCTACTAGCTAAAAGTTGTCCATGTCATGTCACTTTATTACGCAAAAACCTTAGCCTTAGCTTACTTATGTCAGCAATTGCCTAGGTCAAGCCAGGGACTTAGTGTCTTCTTTGAAATAATGTGTGCATATATTATGTGTCATTTGCGATGCTACATTTTCTTTGTGTAGTACTGGTTCTGCAGGTCTCTTAAAGATTTGGTTTGTAAAAATAGTTTAGCAAAGAGAAGTAGTACTACGAGTATCAGCTTAGCAAACAAGTGGGTTTTAATAAATCTCTTCCTTGAAAAAATATGTTCGAATGTGAGTGGTACAAATATATATTCGTGACAGAAAATATAGCGCATATTGCTCAGTCTCGGTGAGTGGTAAACTTATGGATGACATTTTCTAATGTCAAGTGTAGGACATTCGGGGTGATATTTTTGTCTGAACAACTAGTCGGTGTCATATCAATCTTAGCTATTAGGCTGCATGTGACTATTTCACTGTAAATCTCCGCCTTCATGTAAATTCATTGCTGATATTTCTTTGCTACTAAAATCTTGCAACTATTTTTCGGGTTTCAATATAGTTGTACACGCTATGGTGGGATTGGTTAATATTTACGACAGGTTTTGTACAGGCATGGAATTTTTAAACAAACTGCATGTTGGTTATTAGCTATTTACTACAGTTTTAGACCTTCACATTGACAGATCGTTAAATCCCTGTATAGTATGCCAAACATCGTTATATGTAGTCACTGGGTAGCTAAATTAATTAGTCAACCATCCCATTAGTCCACATCTGTAATTTATATTTACCCAGTCAAATATACATCATATAATAGAAAAATTCTTACTCAACAAGGTGAGAATATTTATTACTTTATAGGTAGCTTAGATAACACGGGGTCATGTTTTATATATCCGTCTTTCTTAAAGTATGTAAATAATATACTCTCGGTTACGGTTTACAGAACGTGAAAACAATGTTAGCTTTATCGGATACGGGATCTAAGAATCTGTTGAAAAGGATCATTCAGCTTTTGTCAAAATCAATGTTTAGGTCGTATTTGTAAGCATTATATTTTGTTCTCTCCTGCCTTTGGAAAACTTTGCCATACGCTGAGTACACTTGTCTTTGTCTTATTCATGCCAATTGTAATGTATAGCTTTCGGTGGTGGAAAGAAAACATAGAACTGTATCATTAAATGCCACATAATAATGCAAATAGTGTATCTCTTCCTTTCCACGCTCGATAACATTTGCATCTTTAGATACATAAAAAGCGCGGCATGATACGTGCCTTAGAACAAAAGCGTCGTATATAAATGCACTCGCTCTGGGTATTGTTATTCTTTGATAAGAATAAAAGTCAGGAATTATTGAGTCGTGAAATGAATGGCACAATGATTTTCTATAGATGAGATGGGATTGCAAAACATAAAGAAATTACTCTGTATTTTGCAAATAGTAAGTATATCAGATCAAGATCAAGATAAATGATACTGAGAAAGTAATATATAAGTATATCTGCATTAAATCAAGGTAGATTGGAGAAACAAAAATGTACCTTAACCGGGTACACATTAGCCATATAATATCGACTGTAGCTTAGCTCTATTTATCTACTGTTATGCGTATATGGAGGTACCATTAGGTACCGATGGTAAGAATAAAATGCTCCTGGACAAAATAAGAAATAATTTTTCTGTCTGCCGATTACAATATGCTTGAGTAGGTAATTGTTTAAATCGTGGGCGTTTTTTTTATCTCTTTGTTGTGTGCACATGAATACGATGTTCTTCCATTTGAAATATATTATAGCTAGACTTTGTATTTGGTCGTCTATTAGACGCAAAGCATTTCTTACCAAATAAGGCCAGCTTTTTTACCAAATTGTAGAGTACCTATCTCTATCATTACTTACAATAGATTTGCTGAATCAGGTGCATGAATTGTTCCATTTTTCCACCAAGACAATCAATAAATACATCCCTTTGCGTCAGAGTCAGAGTGCGATGAAAAGCAAACCATGTGCGAATGCGGACAAAAGTATAATACCATTCTCATTTTCCCATGTTTAAATCTGCAGATAAAAATAAAACGACTTCAACTACATTTTCTCATGTCTTTTAGCGAAAAGTAAAAAAATCTTCTCGCATTAGGTCTTACTTTCACAAAGGTATTGTTGACTGTGCTCAGGTTTAACATAATTTTCTATTTTTTGCTTTGTTGTAGCTTCTAGCAAAAAGGAAGGTCACTTACACCATGTTTGTCCCTGTAAAAAATATTTCATTTGATTAGAATTGGCATTTGCACGGTTTACTGCATTATTATTGCATTCGCACTCTCAAAAAGAGAATCAACGCAAGACGTATTACGTACCACACTCCATTATGCCATTATTTTCTTATTCAGCCTCGCTCTGTGACTATCTGTTAAGATTTAAGATTCATTGTGATGTGGTTTGGTACGCAATTTATTTATAGAAGCTATGCTGTCACCATTATAGTATTTATCACATAGGTATCTCTTATTGTCAACCACGCGAGAGATTGACAAGCTGTGATAAGATAGCGAAAATTTATGGGGGGTTTGTATTTGATATCCAATCTTCGACATCTGTACCAATACCATACTTTTACTATCAATTACTGTCTAAAAGGTTAATTAGATCGATACAATATGGAATCTGCAATGAAAACAAAGGACTTTTCATGAACAAAGGAAAATTTTGGCTGTAAGAACAAAGGCAGCATTTTGAAAATATTTTAAAGCCCGCCTCAAGAATAAATTGTGCACTGCAAAATATTTTATTTGGAAACGTCTACTGGCAGTGCTGTGGCTAAAGACTCTGAAAATCAACATTGAATATTCAATTTGTGTAACTCTGTGGTAACTTTGCATCTATTTTCAACAATTCTGGGTTTGTTCGTGACTCTCTGATTAAATCATAAGTGTTTATCCGTAAGTACCTACTACTTACCTTTTCTCATACCATGTTAAATATTTACTAGCTTTAGTCTGGGCCTGGATATGTGAATTTGGTGAATTGCTTTTGTTTTCGTCATCGTGAATACCACAGTAGTCACGATGAATGCCTTTGGGTATTAGATAGTCAGGTACCGAAATAGATATCCATAGCATGACTGATGAAACCAACGTGTGGTGTAATTTTCGGTGCTTTGTATGTGAAAGAAAATGGAAGTTAGACATTCACAGCCACTCCAGTTGATTTTACGGGCGTCATTTGTAGTAAAAGTCTTTTGTTTCTCGTGTGGATCAGTTCCCAAAGTTTCGTGAAATCAAATGTCAAATTCCTGCTTTTTAGTAGCTATGCTGAAGTATTAGGTACTGGTGAAGGATGAGTCAATTATCGTCGTAAGTTTTTGTGACAATCATTAGGACAATTTAAAAAGTCAAGTTCAGTCAGATGTAGAGATAGTCTAGGTTAATAAAATTTTCTGTACAAATGGGTGACACATTCGTATTTTAGTATTATTTCGCACCGTAATATGTAATGTACTAGATAAATGCTATTAGTCACGTCAATTTCATTATATAGAAAAAATGATTCGGAATTGTTTAGGACAGGTCACGAAGAATCGACACGACGTCACCTGGCTTGACTGAGGACAAAGGATATTGCATGAGGACATTCCTTTAGGTAGAGCAAACGGCACATAGAAATAAAACCATTTTAATAAAAATATCTTCCTAATGAATTCAAATAGGTACTATTTTTAAGTTTTTAAAAAATATTATTCATTTACCGATTTTCTTCAATATCCTACATCGATCCAACATATTGACACTAGAAGCAGGTGTATATACAAAATGTACTAGAATGATTATAATTATTAT
>JABASH010002168.1:0-21562 GCA_019776445.1 Tomocerus maximus
TGCATATCAATCAACCAGAAGGAAACCAATAATACTATACAAAACACATTTTGTGTTACTACCATTGCAATTCGTTCTAATAAGGCCTATCGCATTTCTTTTTAGGGCCTTCCGATTTAACGTTAGGGCTCAATGCATACAGGCCAAAAAGAATTCTATTTACTACCCAAAAGAGTTCTTTTTAGGGCCAGAAAATACCCACCCATATTTATTTGGCCAATTGTCACATTATTAGAGCATAGTCTCATGTATAAATACATAAAGTGTTTCTAAATAGGAATGCGGCTGTTGTTGGGCATTCAGAGAAGCTGGATGGATTGAATATAATGTCACTTTGGGTAGTCGGAACAGATATCAAAAATTTCCCAGCCATCATCTCCTTCCTTAATACGGACGGTCGGTGCTGTGGGGTATAATGGTCTTAACTTGCTTTGACTTGGCCTACTAACTAGTCTAGGAGTAGATTGACGCATTATGTATTAGAGAATATGTTGAATGATCTTCCTCTTTGGCTTCATCTCCCTGTCTTGTTCTCTGTGCTCCGTGACGATCTCATTGCCGACCTGTCTGACTCCATGCATTCCCCAACACTCCAATTGAGTGTAATGTAAACCACTTGGCAAACTCTTCTCCAAGCTCCGATACACTTGTGTTGTAAAATACTATATGATATTAGTCTGTGTGTTTCCGAGGCTAGGTTAGTGTTCGACTGGAGTCAAGTGAGTATGCCAAGCGACGTAAGAGCAAGTGTGGAAAGCAAGACTTGCCCAGCAACTCTTCTTGTGAGGCAGAACTGAAACTAACTGCATATAACTACATACATACATAACATGCCACATAAAACCACCAGCTAACAACAACGTCTTTCTTCTTCCTAATGGCTTTTTCCTAATCCCGACCAACCAACTCTCTTTCTTCTTCTATCTACAACTTAACCTACCCTCATCATAATACTCAACACACACCGCCTAGCCCCAATTTAACGTCCTTATAATATCCGAATCTGTAAAATTGGTTATCTTCTAGTTTCACTCCCTATATACTCCAAGTTGATATACTCAGCTGAACTAGATGCTAAGCGAGCCAATGCTCTTATTAAATGCCAATTTTATTTGGCCCTTGTGTTTAAGTAGTTTATATACCATGCATTTATCTCAGCTCTGCACAGTAAACTATATTATTTTTATTATATGTACACAGTGTCACAATCATGCACCTAACTCTTTCCATTCTATCCTATACAAATGGGATAAACATAGACACAGAAGAAAAGGTGCATGGGGATAATCGGGATCTGCAACAGCATTGCTAACAGATAATATATATATGTATACTTATATGCAAGATGCACTACAGACCAAGGTGCACTGCACAATAACGTGTGCCCAATTCAACACTATTGAATGTAATACGAGAATGACAGGCACACTGGGTGATTTCTTTCATACCTTTTTTCATTAGTACAACGGAAACTGGCCGACCTGATACAGAAAACTACCTACAAATTTTTGACACTAATTCCATTGTGCACATCTCTCGCACTTTTCATTTCAATTAATTTTGTACTCTGCATCTGCATTGACAAACCTTTAACATAAGTGGCTGAACACATTAGTATAAATAGATTATAGTCTTGGCCTCTACCATACACCTTGGAAATTGTGCAAGATTGTTGCAATTAAAATGCAGTGAATTAATTATGCTTTAATTTTTGAATTTTCAAATCTAGAAATGATCATTTTACATGTAAGAAAATATTACAAAATGTCACATCCCGAATTCCATCTTATTTTTAACTGTTTATGCATTTTTTATTAAATTATTAAGTCTTCTGAAATTCAAAGCGGTAACATTTATAAAATTAGAAGATTGTAACCCTTGAGAGAAACGTAATTGTATGTATAGACAGAGATTGCAAAGTTCTTTTGATTTGGTTTTGTCGTGCCTGGGCTGATTCCGATTGAGCTGAGCTGACATTTGTGTATTGAATGTCATGTGCATCACTTGTAAATTAAACTCAGTGTTGTAGGAGAGTGAGAATGAAAGGGTCGTTTCTAATATGATTGAGCTAGTGCACTCATTGAGGAAGTCACGCGTCCATTTTCCAATGTTGTCCAACAATTTCCCATAAATCCCTCAAACAGATAATAGTGAATTCAGAGAAGACACAATGGTAGGATATCAATATTCCCGTGCACCCTGTCTGCTCCTAAGTCTGTCCGGATCAAGACACAATAATGTACGTAAGAGTGCATACATGTGTAAGTTAAACAGACAGACTGGAACTGTCGCGTCCTCCGCAAACAGACAATAACGAATGCAATTGCAACAGCCAAGGAAAGCAGTGGAAGCAAACGGGAGGGTTCATATAATATAGATAAGAATATAATGCCACCTCAATCACAATATCAGAGGCAAAGAGGAGTCTGGGCGGACAGAAATACGTGCCAACAAAATCACAGTGAATTATTCTATTTAGTGGGTTTTGTATAGCGGAGAAAATGTTTTTTGGGCATGTCAAACCAGCAGAGTGGCGGAGTGCAATACTATATGAAATGTTTAATTCATTCATGTATGATGTCCATGTGTGTATAAAGGGTGTACAGGGAACGAAGGACTAACAACACAATGTCACTACATTTACATTCCCTCGACTACTGCAAAGACTTTACTCGACATCATAGTAAATCAAAAGGCTATGAAATCAGTCGAAATGTCAATAAGAACTTGTCTGTGCTCCGTATCATGTCGGGTTTAAGTTGCGTTCTGTTGGGCATTTCCAATCTGCGAGGTTGATTCTCGGAAATCTCATAATAGCATATGAATGTAAGGACTTGAAGAGTCCCCGACCGACACAATGCCACTCATCAGTCACTGAAACGAGCGATGGACTAGAACAGGAAATCACACTATGCAGTATAACAGACTGCTGCAAGAGATACGAACTGCATCATCCCCAAAAGAGGGAAAAGCGCTATACAAATAATACGACTGTCATCTCTTCGAATGAAACATTTACACAACATTGATACATTTATTTATATAGTGTCTGTAGATAAAATATTCGGAGATACATTAGTGCATTTTTTAGACGAAATAGTTTTGAGTTATAGCAATTGCAGTGAATATTGCAAGTAAATTTGTTTTAGGTACATTAAGGAGTAAAAGTGGAAAGAGTGAGTGATTGAGGAGACGGAGGAATATGTAGAGGGAAAAGGATGAGCAAATCTCTCTCTCCCCTAACTCAACTGTGACAGGAGGATAGTAATATGTAGCTATTATGTATGTTCATAGCTGATAGTTCACCCATTCCATTATGGTGTGTAATAGATATTAGTAGGACTCTATATGACAATGGGCATAGTTAAGAGCATCCGGACGAATGAGTGAGTTACAAGAAATAGTCGAAGGTTTCCTAATAGACTGAACTAAGTCAGACTACTTTCCCTGAGAATATTAAAAAGATCTTCCGTGAAAGGTAACTATCCATAATATCGGTAGATATACATGGTAGATGGAATGATACAGTTGCATAGTTAAGGGATAGGAGAGTTACGTGTTATTAGAGAAATATTGGAGGAATAAAAAGTCTGAAGACAGAAAGAATTGGCCGGCGGTGCTTTGGAGATATTAAAAATCCATAAATGAGATCGTGGCAGGAGCTGGCTGCGCTCAATAAATATTCTATGACAATATTGCTTGGGTGAAGATAAAAGGCTGTAGAATGAGTAATAGGCAAGGAGCCTCATCACCATCACTTTCCTTCTCTGCTCATGATAACTCGAGTTATTAGAATTAAATGGTGAATAGGAGAGCGTGGCGTTCTCCCTCCATCCAGATACTAGATCCGAGAAACTCCATTCTCCACCAACAACCAACTCCGAACGATCATTTTCTCGGTTACCAGACTAACTCGACAAATACTCCACTTCACTCTACTGGAAATTCCGTCCTTAACTGTTCCATTCTCTCCGACCATCACTAACTATTAGATACATACATGTAGGCAACTCAGAGTTCAGGACGCAGTTTAGCCACTGCATTACTTTCTCATATTATCTATATGTCATGTGCATAAGTATACCTAAGTAGTATATAATGTATATCTGCAATAGTATATACACCATTCCACACTATTATTATGTACGTAAGGAAAGGACCCAAAGTATCTGTCCCTACATGTTTCTATTTCCACATTTACTTATAGAATGTGCTCCGACTTTAACGCTCTGGCCTAATATCGTGACTATCCATTCCCGCAGATATCTTCATAGAAATTTACTTTCTCCGCTCTCTCCGATGGAATTCTCATGGAGCATTAGTTGCTCCTTTCTATCTGTACTTCATGGATACTTGCAGAGAAAGGAAACGATGAAGAAGAGTATCACACTAGCCATACAATAGCAATGCACTCGACTATCGTCGTCGTCGTGAATCTAATACTGTCAGTACTACTCTGACTCAGGGGGAGTTACTTACAGAGAAAAGACAAAGGCTAAGCTCCTCTTCTAGAAAAACAGAATTCGGAGGGAAATAAACTTATGTAATGCTTCAGCACCCGACTCCCGGAAAACAACTGCGCACAACTTTCCATTTCCAATCCTTACAATTAGTCCATTATAATGAAACTTTACACGAATGACATACATACATTATAAAACCCTCTCCGCATTTTAAAGGTTACCCATTCCACTACATTTTCAAATACTAGCCGAGAAACTTCTCAAGAGACCAGATGGAGGTGTGCCCGTGAAAAGATACCGAAAGAATGCACTCCTGCTTTCACTATTTAAATCACCAATAGAAACTTTCTGACTACAGTAGTGACTATTGTTGACGATGATGATATTGTTCTTATTTACAAGGAATAACTGGCATACATATTTTAAGATCATAACAATTACTGCACTGGGATTAGCATTATGATGTCACATGTAATTTTAGCGTTGAGAAATGCAAGTGTTAAAGTTAATGTCAGTTAGTGGTGCCAATAATAGTTACTAAGTAGCAAGAATAAATATAAAAAAGAGAACATCAGAAGAGATTGGGAAGACACAGTCATAAATGCAGAAAGAAGGAAACCCATTTTCATCCCAATGCTCAACGAGCGATCTTCCATTCAATTCCGCGTCTATTGTTCTCACCATCACCACTTCCACCGCCACAAACTTAAACTTAACTACCTCCCTGCATCCTCCGACTCTTTCTCTATCCCAACCAACACTTTGCTCCAATTTCCTCTACATACATTTTACTTTCCATTTCTTTCAAACAAGGTTTGGCCACTTGCACAGACTTTCTACTACTCATTATGAACTCTACAATGTAACTCCCGTTCACAATTCAACGTACTCCTATCTGCATCCATTATCAACGTCTGCATCACCCGCTCCACTTGCTAGTAAATAATACACTTACACAATCTCCGTCCACTAACTACAACCGTGCATCCTCCATTTTTCATTACTTTTCATTTACACTCACTCCGTATCACTCTACCTTTAACTCTCCGCCACCGTTACAGGCACCTTGCGTCATTAAAATCATAAAATCTCTCACACAAATTCACAATTATAATACGAGATACCTTTTTCAGCTCCGTGGAACAATTTAGAATTAGTAAATTATTATGAGAATTTATATTTTATTTTAATCTAGGGATATAATATGATGATACCATTTGTTACTATTCTCTAACATTAAAATTTACATGCTATTATTGACACCAGTCTTTAGATTATTAAAAGATTATTTGAGTAATTATTGTCCATAATTACGTATAATATGAATTTTTTAGTAAGAAATAATATTTTTAGAAATAGTGTAGGTAATCGAAAAATTCTTCCATAGTGTAACTCGTGGTTGTAGATATAAACTGTGCTATAGGAATTCTATCTATGCTATTACTAATCTGCCGAGATTGTCCCAGAGGCGAATGATCTGACTGGTTTCTTTTGTCTACGTGTAGTAGGCTCCCACAATCATATCGCTTGCCACTATCTAAAAATTGACAAATCAAGCGTTAAAGAATTTGAGACTATCTAGAAAAACGGCCACCGAAATGTTATTCACTGGAAACAAAATTATGTGTCTAAAGTTCTTCATTGTATATGTGTCTAAAGTACAATTATTTGGTATTCAATCACAATTCCTGTCTTTAACAAAGCGATTCACATTTTATTTACAGAACTCTTTTATAGAATACAAAAATAATCAAGGGCGTGTGTGAATTAAAATACAGAACGAGGATTTGATCAAAATCAATAAACTGACAAAATTATGCACCAGTCTGGAACGTAAAATTGGAAAATTGTGTCTAAATTATAAAGAATGGGTAGGATTCCCTAGTTTGAAGATTAAATTGCCAAATTGTACCCAATTTATACTTTCATGGTTGCAGTAGGGCTCTACCCTCAAATCCAGAAATCCTAATTTCATAGTGCATAATAATCTACAATCAGACAGCACAAGAACTCAGAAGGATTGGGGTAGAGTTCAGTCTTGAGTAGAATTCATTTCTTTATTCCATGTAAAGAAATTATAGAGTGTTTACTAAGGGATTGGGCCGTAAAGATATCGTAAGAAAAACAGGCCGAATTGTGGAAGATTTGCAGGAACGAGGCTCATAAGTGTAAATATTTAACAAGTCGAGTAGCTGGGCCGTGAAGTATTTCTGTATAATATGTGTATTGTAAGTTCATAACTAACTTGGCAGAAAGTCACATCTTATTCTCGAAAACCAAACGAATCTCCAACAAAATGATGCTCAACCGTGAAACTGAAAGTGAAATGGATTCTCTCCCCATTCAACAGCCTACAACGCATATCTCTAGTACAACTAGCTCTAATCTTAGATGCACTTTCTGCTCTGTCTCTGCTATAACTGCCTAAACGAAAGTTGAACACTCAATTCGCTGCCATATCTTCCTTTACTTTCTTCTAAGATGATTTTAGTGGAGCATAAGCTGGATCTATTGGGCTCATCACGAGATAGTAGTCCATAATAATAATACAATGCGTTCGTAGTAACTGTGGAAAGTGAGTGTCCCTCAAATATGGAATTCTCTCCCCTCCTCCACTTTCTTTTCTCCTCTTTTGTTTTATCCTCATCATACATAACAAAAGTTGAACTCCCGTACCTCATACCTCGTCTCATTTATTATCTTGTTTCATATCTCTTGCCCTCCTTCAATATTCTATGGAGTAGACAAACATTTATCCCTCTTGTTACAATTTTCCGTTTTCAAAAAACTATATCATATTGCATATTATTGCTGTGTGGATACTCAACATTATTGTAGATATACTTATCATGAATGTATGAGTTAACTTTATTATTGTCTTTGCACTGCAAAGCATTTCCGATACTCCGATCTTACTCAAATATCGATAGGAAGTTTATAGAGATAAACTTAACTTGCGTCGTTAGGTAATCAGATTTAAAATAAAAATTCTAATATTTCTCAATTTACTATATATTATTGAATGATGCATTAAAATTTAGTAATTAAATTTCATATTATCATTGACCGTAAAAATAATACCTAGTAAATGAATTTGATGCTGAAATAATAATCATTCTTTGGCAAGTAAATTAGCAATTCATGCTATAACATGGGACGACGCATCATTATTGTATGTATGTCCGACCATCAATTAATGGTTATCAAATGCCAATAAATAATAACTCTTTATCAGGACAGACAACATGAGTAAATTTGTACGCAGGCACTAACGAGCTATTAAAGCCATGTAGACAAATAATTTATGTTTTAGCAGACAATTAAGATATGAGAATGTGAATGAAGGGTTTCAAGTTGAAACCCTTTAGAGCATTGCATTTGGTAGTTTAGAGTCGAGATAAATGAGAGATAAGATTTTACTTATCAGAATGTAATTTGTGATGGATGCAATTCCAGCATTTCATATCCATGGTGTAGTTATAGTAGTAAATGGGGATTTTGGGATCTGTAGAAGACATGAGTGAGTATGTGCAAGTTGTCGGTGGGGAAGTTAGTAGTGCCGATATTGAGTAGTTCACATACATAGAGACCAATCCATAATATTCTTCTCTACTGCTCACTTAGTACAACTACTAGACATTCTTTATTGAGCGTTCGTTCTTTTGGTACAAATAACTCTCCGCCAACTCCATCCATATCGGCTTTTATCGCCATCATACATTTCACGACCGTTTTCCTTCTGCTCACTTCTACATTATTGTTTCTTTATTACATAGTGATTGAGCTAGTAGTCGTAATGGAGTGCAGTTCTATTTCCTATGCGCTTTTGTATCTCCACAAAATATTTTCCTTTCTTCTGCTATTGCATATTCTTGGATATTCCAACTTGTAGCTGTTTAGTAGTATGATCTGATGCTACTCGGTAGTGCGGCTAAGTTTATGTACATGCAATCTTTTTGTTTATAAACTGGCGCATAATGGATTGGCCCTAATGATCTTCCCTGCCAAACTGCTCGGAATTATCTTGCGACAAGCTCATGTTTCCCACTACATATACAGATTGTGCATTACAGCGTAAACACGCATAGTTATGCTGATAAGATAATTTCTGACATTTTGACTTCCAACTGGCGATAGTCATCTCAGCCACGTACATCAAAATTATAAACTTTCCTTAAGCTTATCACTCTGACTTGTGTTTTTACCCATTCTGTTGTGTAACTAAACTAGCGAATGACTATGTCTTCATTTTACAATCGCATTTTATCATTCGTAATACGGTTGGCAATAAAATTAATTGTTCTTGGCTTACGAGTATATGAAAAGATAAAATACTGTACGATAATGTTCTACGTATACAGTAGGAGCTATAGACATACAAATATGAGTTGACTTTTCCCATGCAATTTGTAGACGTAGCTATGAAAATATGCCATTTTATTGTCGGCATTAAAAGAGTTTATTATTCATATAACCGAAGAGTGAGGAGCATTCTTTCAATTTTTGATAAATGAGTAATGCTTAATAAACCACAGCGTCTATCTACAAATACATAAAAATAGCGAAATGCCTTCCGGTGTTTTCTACTGTGTCTCCATACGTAGGTGTAAATATTTCCATGTGTCTCTCTATCATTGGATGCCAATTTGTTCGATTCATTGTAGAACGTAGGAACACATGCAAGGGACAATAAAATAAAAATGGTAGCTAGTAAAAACTTCAGAGCATATAAATTTGTAGCATATGACACCATTAAAAAGGCTATTATACAATTAGACATACATATGTAGCTCGGATGCATAGACATGCGTACGTGTGAGATATTTATTGCATCCTCAGTAGAGATATAAAATATTATGCAAGAAATAAAGTATAGGAGTATGTGATATTTGAAGGCTTGATGTGTGGTATTTATTTGCTGCTGCGGGTAAACTTTAAAAACTATTAATATTACAATTAGGTATAGATGTTGGCTACTTACATAAAGGGAGTACTAAGTAATCGCTCTTAATGAATTGGAATGTTTTGTGCATGCATTTGAGATTGTTTTTATATAGCAAGAGTCTGGCTGACTGACGATGAATGTAAATATCACAGAATAAAGTAGCTGATATGGGATGGGATGAAAAAAGGAGCACAAGTGCTGGCAAATTACATAAAATACATAAAACATTCAACGCTCGAATGGAGGTTGAGCGTTAATGTAATGTATGTGTCATTATACTGTGTCTTGTTAGCCGTAATGTACAAAACGAAAGTAGACGAATGTTTGTTTATGTGAATGTCTATAGGAGGTAAGCATATATTTTCTGTGTGTGTGTCTGTATAAGCATTGGTAGTGACATACCTATGTAGATTAGTATGTATTTATGTACTTACGTAATGGATGTAGATGTTTGGAAGGAGCATATAGGAAGAGCAATAAATAGTGGAGATCCTATCTGAAGAGACTGGAAATATAGCCATGTAGTTCAGTAAGTGTAGATTTTGGTAAGTAAAGATATTTCTGCACGTGCAGCCAACAGCGAATTCTGGATGTGTGATGTGATTGCATAGAGAGTGTGTGTTGCCATATGAAATAGATATAAACCCGAAGTAGATTAGCCAGCGTATATATTCATGAGTAAATAGCATTTGAGTTGAGTGGTTGAGCATATCAGAAATGTTTTTGAAGAAAGACGGAGTGGGCGAGAAGGAACAAAGTTTCGTCGGGATGAAGAAGAGTGAGGATGTTGCTGCTTAGGAAGATGATAGTTCAGTTTAGTTCAGGCTAACACAAAGACTTAAGAGCTGATGTGATGTTGATGTGAATGTGAGTGAAGCAGACATGCCTTTGTATCAATTACAGATACCAAGTGGATTTTGGCAACAGAAACGCAGAGTCGGATTCCTTTTCCACAGACAGAAATACAGAAACTATTAAACTAAACTACATACAACTACTTACAGAACCTCACAACGACTCCTTTCCATCATACAACAACGCAAGGCGGGCGAGATGAGCCGAGTCTTCTCAATAACCTAACTAACTGCTACTCCGAGGTATGTGTCTCTAATAGTTGTCGGAGGAGGAAAAGAAGATCTATGTAAGTAGTGCAAGTGCTACATAACTGAAGACTACTCACTTATAGATGACAACTATCTATCTGCCCAACTGTACGAATGCACTAATACCCGCACACATACATACTGTTACACACTCAGCTATTATATGTAAGACAGACAGGAGTGCCGTTTAGTGAGCTATAATAAAATGGTGTGGATTTGGATGCAGTAAAGAGGAAACGTGGAAGAGACGAAGCAAAGCAAAGGCAGTTTCACAATTACTTACTACTTCTACTCCAGCTAATGGATCCTGAAACATTTTGCAACTCTTTCAAAGAGGAGCCAAGCAGAAGAACCGCCACCACCTCCAACCTTCCTCCCTGCCTCGTCCAAATCGTTTCCTAAATCCTAGCTCACTTTCTACCGACAGTAAATGGAGTGCCATGAATTATTGACTGCACTGCACACTCCTGCCCAGTGATCATCATCATCTGTCTCTCTCTCTTTTCCCAGACAAAACTCAGCTAAATACACACAGACACACACAAATGCAGATCTACAGTCCATCCGACCCAAACCTTTTACTTCTTGCACTTTCTATTGTCAGAATAAATGCTATCTCCAATTACATACAAATATCAGATCCTTGTACACAGTCATCCAACCTACATCCTTCATTCTTTTAAATGCAAAGTTAAGTGTGCACTGCACTAATCTACCACTCATTTATGTATTTAATACAGGTACATTTGATTTCAATTGCTTACATTTACTGAACCTATTTCCGCTAATTAAAATGACATCCGCAATCCCAGATTACTTTTTCCTTTTAAGGAAAATGTTTCTAATATTAATAATTCTACAGCATAATACCAGCGTTTAGTTTACGGAACATGTTAATTGAATGGACTAATTTGAATTATAATTGTGTAATTTTCAATCAAATGATTAGTTAGGATCGACAACTAGATTGGAGGTCCAAACTGTGTTTTGTTCTAAGTTGTGTATAGTATAAACGCTTTAAATTATATTTGACAAAAGAGATATCATCAATTTGAAAGCATTCAAAAGTAATAAAAAGGAAGTGGTCATGCAGTTAAATAAACTAACCAAGAATATGATAAACGCGTGGGCTTTGTTCCGACATCCTTCATGCTGCTGTGTACTAAGGTGGGTTATCATCAATCAATAGTAGTATTATCGTTATTAAAGCACTTATCAGCGAAAGCTATTAAAGGTTTACCAAAGTAAGTTATTAAAACAGTAGCCAACACATAAATTTCCGCGTCGTTACTGTTCCCATCTACGTACATTACTTATCTGTAGTAGCACCTTTTATTACCTAAATCCAAGCGACTTAAAAAGTGATAAAGAAAATCTCTTTAACTAATTCTTAGAGTGATTTAATAGGCCTGAGTCATTCAGCAACTTGAATGAGAATTTAATTCGTTAATTCTAGATAAAATAATGCAAAACTGCATTTCTACAGATTTACTCGGCCCACGACATGTCTCATTTATTTTTGTTTGTATTAATTTATTACCCAAGACACCTAGTTAAGATTATAGCAATGCTGTTACAATTACTACATTGGCACAGACAATGCAATGGCACATGTAAACAGGATACACATTCACATTAGGCAAGTAATGACGATGAGGTGGGTAACTGTGTGAAAAAATACAACCTACTACTAGCAGTTGGTAAGTGATAAATAGTGTAAAAAGACAGATGGACATAAAAAGTAGCAGCAACTTTTATACTATAACAAGTGATTGTAAACAGTGGAGGTCTAAAAGTGCTGCATTTCTCAGATCCCTCAACTGTTTTTCTAATTTTAATTTTTATCGAAAATAGTAAAACCATCAGCGACTGCAAGCAGTTAAGTAAAAATTCCATATAAAATGCATTAGGCATGAGAGCGTTGTGGAATTTTTACTGCTCTTTACATTTTCGCCAACAGTATGGCTAAACAATGGGCAAAAGTGGTTTTCAATGTGTGTGCATTGGCAGTCATTAATCATGCTTGAATAGCGCAGCTAGGATATCTTTATTATACAGGGCCACATGCATATGCATCGTTTTATTACAGAACAATTATGCTCTGAGTACTTGTTCATCCTCGGAGGAACGACTATGTTCTGTCTGTAAGTCACCGTTTTGCAGGATTTCTTTTTCCCCGTAAAGTTTTCATAGCCGAAGTGATAACGATTAGTACTTGACTGTAAAGCATCTATCTAAATAGAAGTAAGTAAATAAAATGAAAATATTTGATTACCTGCTTGATTCTTTCTTTAGTGATGTTGTTTGAAGCAGGTGTAGTAGCTACAAGTGCACAGAAGTATAATCTTCTGAGTGGAATGATACGCGATGGGAGGAATTAAAGTTTGTTTCAACTCACCGACGACGCAGTAATTAAGTAAATAGAGCTCAAATGCTCATACAATACTACTGTAAAAGTCAAAAGGCTGATTCCCGACTACTGATGCAGCGGTTTGCAATTAAAGAGATGTTCCGATGATAGAGCTGATGAGATAAATACACTCTAACTATAAAACGTTCTTTCAACACAGGAGTTTCTCTTTCGGTCTATTATGATACACAATTATACCCCCTTAGCTTAACAAATTGAGTATATTCCTTTCAGTATACTTCACAGAACTGTTTTTTCAACAAAACAAATATTGCTGATTAGCATGTCAACAGTTGGCAGTCGCTCAAGTTTATAATTTCATAATTCTACATCTTTAGCGACATTTAAGTGGAGTCTTTGACCAATAATAAATGCTTACACTGCATTACATGGCCTATGATGAAGTCTTTTCTCCCAGATATCAGAGTTTTAATCTTTGCATGAGAATTAGTAAGGTTATTGAATTTTCCTTTTGTGTTGTAGGTCGTGTATAAGAATTAGAATGTCTCAATGCACAGACAACCCACTGATCACTATTTATCAATATGCTTCCATGTACTATTTGTTTATGTCGAGGATGATGATATTATTAGTGCAGGAAGCCCAGTGATTACATTTAAGAGATTGAATGTGAATTCCTAGCCGTCATGTGTTTACGCTGCGTCTGTAATTGTATGTTATTATATTTGTCAAGTGAAGTTGAACGGACTACATGGCAGTAGTAAGAGTAAGACTTTTGATTCAATTAAGCAGTTCACTTCAGTTCAAGAGCATGAACAAAGCAAACTTTTGGCTGCACACGAAATCTCGTATTATTCCTGACTAGTCAAGTCTCACTTACTCATTCCGTCGTTTATATTATGTCTACCTCACAAATGATTTCTGCATCACAATGCAAAATGTGCACGGGAGTTAACGTAGCAGTAGCACTGTGTCTTCGTATGAAGAAAGGGGTTCAGCGCACAACAAATAAGTTACGCAATGGAAGAGGACACAAAAGAGAGATGGAAATAGAACAGTATTCTTCATATGACGATGCTATCACTAAGTAGAGAGTGCAATGCAAAGTTGAATGTCACTCAGTCAGAGTCAGACTTACCTCTGACTTAGCTTGACTCACTCAACTGACGACTCAACGAAGATCAGTTGACTTTGACTCCAGTATGTTACTCGGCGGAGTTCCATTCTGAGCTCTATCTATTACTCTATGGTTTCCTTTTGAGAGGTTTATTGCTTCTTGTCGACCTAAACTGTTTCTCCTCTCTTTACTCCATATATTAAACGGAACAGAATGGCACAAAAACCGAAGGAATGATTATCCGCAGACCCTTGACTTGATTTCTTTCCTCCATTCCGTCTTCCTTCCCAATCTCATGTACAAGTCTTGAACTTGCGTCACTTTCAAATGTCGTTTAATTGTATTTCGTGTAGGTGTAGCTAGGAAAGATGCTAAGTATGTGTTTATTAATGTTTTAATATAGGGACATGGTTCGAGGGAGGATTGATAAAGAGTGTGAAGAGAGTTCTGTTCATTAAACGTTTTATCTCAGCACTTGGGTTTGTTAACAATCAGTTCTAGCCCTGATTGCTCATGTTCTCGGTCTGCCATGTGTGGTGCTATATAATGTTGTTGGCTTGCACTTAGTTACTTACAGTGTGCTATGGCATTCGATGGCTCTTCTACACTGTGCAGATACACTCAGAATGTAATTAGAAACGTTTGTGTGTACAAGTTCCGTGTGATGCGACTAACAATGTAGAAAGTGTATCTTGCCTACCTAATTGTAACAAGCACATAAATGCAGTGAGATGCACTAAGGAGTATATTCGAGCGTGAAGGAAGGCAAGACTTATTATTATGTAACTACATAAGTATACATTTTGGGTTTGGAAAATGTAGCCTACTACGCCTTGCCTACTAGCCTGACTCAGTGACTGAGTGTACCTAAGTAAGTGAACAATTAACGAACTGCGCACGGGATCCTTTCTTGACTAACAACCTAGTGAATAGTACAGAGGAGATATATAAGAGATGATGGACTAACAATAAGTGTGTATGTAGTAGTAAGTACTTATAGGTTACGTAATCGAACGTTTAGCTCTGTCTTTTACAGAGAGTGAGAGAGGATTCTATCTCCACTCGGCTTTGTTTGACTTGAAATACGTTTAGTGCAGTGCACCAGAAAATAAAAGAGGAGAGATGAGGAGATGAGACGAAAGAAATACACGGACTATGTATGCAATAATATATTGTGCAGCGCAATAACAAGTAAATGTCTGCGTTTAAACGCCGAGATAACTACTTCTATGATTCAATCCTCCCCCTTCAGCATTTCAAGAAAATGCACAGATAGAGACAGACAACGAAACTCAACTGCACTATCCGACTGCCTGGTTAGCATTTGGCTTGGGCACTCACTAACTAACCATTTACTTGAGTCACACACAGAAGAGAACTGATGTGATGATGTGATATGTCGTTATATCCCACTAAATATCTCCTGCAAATAGAGAGCACAGGGTGACTCATAAATATTAAACCTACCAACTCCAACAAAATACTAACTCTTATATAACTCTTGTAAATAGGAAGGGATTAGATACATTGTTGAAGGAAATAAAAAATAAATTTAAATATAAGTAAGTACATAAATGTATTTAAGAGAAATTGATAGAGTTAGTAGTAATGGCTGTGCCCACCTCCAGTAGAGCTAAACTAAACACTTAGTAGCTAGGAGTAATGAATCTACTGGAGAGAGAAGCCAAGTGAGTTGATCTCTCAAATACCAAGTAAAGTAACTGTCTAAACTGCCTCTATTACCACTTACCAGTCCATTGCATTGCATTGGTATAGATTTGTTTAGTTTAGGGATATTGCTGTGTTACTCACTTAATACTTTACAAGATGCGATGAGTACATCACCCAGAGAGCGAGTCCCGTCTGGTGAGCTTACTTGAGTTTGGGGAGTTCTTCTGACTGAGTCCGCACACATTTAGAGCAAAAGCTCCGTCCGTCGGCTCATCAGCTAAAGCTCAACATTTGCTGTTTACTCACACACAATCCATGGCAGTGCACTTACTTAATACATTTCCCCCTTACTTACATCTCAGAGAAGATGCCTTCCCTCTTCCGCTCTATACTACTAAGCCCGAAACTGGAAATCTTATGGGATCTCTACAGAAGAGATTAGAGACAGAGCTATTTACTATATCGTTAGTTATGCAGATAGAGATTAGCTCGAGGAAAACGCTTTCATGTAGGTACACCAGCAATTTTCTCGTCCCTACCTAAAATAGCAATCGTCTTCAATCGAAAAGACAATCATGCCCTACAATTCTTAAAAGTGCAGCTTATCCACTCAAGTTCAACTACAGTTAAAATACCAAAATAAGGGACTTGTTTATAATATTATATAAATAAACTCCCGTATATATAGAACAATCATCTACAGAGTCGCTGGAATTGTCTTTGCCGAGGAAAAGTAAATAGTATATAGTAGACCTAAGTTAATATTAGAGTCCAATATATCATAAAAGGAGATATACTTCGGATTTTGGGAAGTGGATACAAAGTTGAGAGGAAAACAAGAGAACTCGGCAACTAAATTGGGAATGGAGCGAGGAGACGACGACTGCAGTGAACAAAAGACACTCACAAAACCTCCTTCCCAACAAAATCGTTTAAACATAGATAACACAAATAGCACGTATCTCTGTAGTAGCCACATTAAATCCTTATGAAAGAGTCTCTCCACACATACACAATTCTACTGCCTCTTTTTTGCACTTATGCATGCACACTACTTAATACCGCACCAAAAAAACAATTTGTTGCAGCTACGAACATCATTTCAACCACTCATATTTACAAAGTTATTTTATTTGTGCAGTACTAATAACGAAACTCATTGGAATTAAGCACATACGTATTAATTCCCGGTCAAAGCTCTATAATGATAGATATTTAATGGATATAGTGGTAGAGTATCTGTAATTATGGTGTGTACAGGACATTTAAGTTGGATGTGGGCATCGATTAGTTTATTAGAGTGGGCTGAGGTGGAATCCATGCTTTGTGTTGGTGTTCGGGCTTGGTTATCAAAATATCGTTTAGAGAGTATTTGTAGGGTTTAGCGTGTATAAGTGAGTTGGGTAGTGTTCCAGTTATAGTTAAGATGAGATGGAGAAAACGGAGTGTTGTTGGAGATGTAAGCCTCCTCCCGGTTGCTGGAGAGTCGTTTGGTCGTTGGAGGAAGGGAACGCATTACTCCGCATCCTTCTCTCTCTCATTGTCAGTTGAGCTACAAAGATTACACACACAACTGAATTTGCCCTTCTCTTTAATAAACAGCTTTTAATGCTCCCTACAACGTGACTTGGAATCTCAAAACGCCTTCTGCTCAACTTAACTCCATTTACGTACATTATCCCTCACGCTTTTTCACCATCAAATCCTTGAGTACCTATTATTCTCATTCCTCTTACAACTGCTCACACCGACAACTCTTATCAATAACATCTTCCTCCAACTGAACTAACAATGCACCACAATACATACACAACAAGACATACATACTCACTCACTTACTAATGCTATCACATCATATTACCTCGGCACAGCCTCTTCCCATGTGCATTAATAGTTCTCATTTAGTAACTGCATGCTGTAAGGACACAGACTATAGGTATATTTAATGTGACTATTCAATAGTTGCATCTACATGCATTAAGATAATAGTTTGTGTAGACAAGAAGACACTACTGTACCCTTTTAATACTAAATACTTATATAATGATTTCGTTCGGAAAAAACTATTTCATTCTTTCATAAAAGAGTCTGAGTGAGCAATGCATATTATTTGTCTTCCATTTACTAGCTCTGCTGGGCTTTAAGCCTACACAATGCATTCATAAATGTTTGGCTCTAATATCTTCACTTATTATCTCATCGTAGAATCTTAAAAGGTCTGAGCAAGAACACTTTACTTGTTACCACTACATAGGTAATAGCATTGCTCGCTCTGATATGACTACATTATAAAAGTCACACACAGCTATTAAAATTGCTAAATACTGCGTAACTTGAAAGAAATATTTCCAGTTCTTTTTTCTCTTTATTTCTCTTTTTTATTATACTGTACGTGAATATCTCTGCTATAATGAACACCTCCACACTAAAAAATGGTCTGACTATTTTAAAGAGCTTATTTATGTAGAGAAACTATAATAGAACGTCTCTGCACAATTTTATCTATGCATTGATTAGTTGGCAGGAGTAAAGGAATGAGAATTTAGAGTATGGTAGTCTATTATTATGGGTTGGTTTATTAATTCTGTAAATATATATTCTTGTTAACTAAGTAGAAATCATTAGTTGCATCATATCTATCAATTATTGACGTCCTCTCCGCCTACTCTAATCAACATGCACATGTATGTACCTATATACCAAGCTGAAAGTGCAGGTACATATTATGCATTGACTGCATTGTGTCTTACATAGTGGTATGCATACGTAGGTACATAATATTTCTGGAAACAGACTCACTGCCCATTAATTCCTTAAAGGATCTTCTTATTGTGGTGAGCTTGTGTTGCTGTGTAGTGAGCTTAGCTGGATTCCTATTGCTCAGCAGATCTGAGTAAGTAGATAGTTGTTTCTTTATACTTAAGATAGCCTATTATCCTGTAGTAACTGGTCCATTTATCTAGCTACTCATTTCACTTGATTATATTATTATATCCTTTATTGTCGTATCAGGATGGGGTGTAGCGTATAATGGGACTGGGACTGGGATACTCAACCTAAAACTGAACACAACGTTCTTTTCATTAGACGATAACAAGCTTATCATTCTCTATGACTCCGTCCATAAATTCAGTGAGAGATGCTTTGAGGTAGTTTTTTATAAAATGTGTCCATCACACTCTTTAATGGCTGAACAGATTAAAACATTTAACTGCATTAAGTGATGATGTTAAAAACTCCAGGGTTGACTATAAGAGGAGGAAGGAAAAAATGTAATTGTTATATCTCTGTTGTTACGCGATATAAGATATGAGTCATATAAATTCCCCTTCACAATACAACATGAGTCTTAATATTTTCGTTGACTTGACTATTGTGGATTTTATGTACTGAGAACTGACTCAACTTGACTGAATAGCTAAGTTGTCTCGACTGTGAGCCTGAATTGAGTCCAACCTGACTCCTATTTCACTAGCAGCCACTTGACTCAGCTAATAAAAGCAAAGAGGACAGACAGGACAGACGAGATAGTGTAAGTCTATCTCTAATATACGTTTTTATGGGAGTAGCACGAAGGAAGGTGAGCTACTAGACAGACAGATTTTATAAAAGATTCTCGATGAATCTGATTCTGTGGAGTGCCTATTATCTCCAAATGGATATTATGTTTCTGTTGTGAAGATCATGAGGATCTGGATTGGATTATACCTTGATTTCAGTTTTTGAGTCCAGCTTTTGCTGACTCAGCACAGATCACACCATCAAGACCATCATCACTAAAGTGAAACCAGAAGAGAGAGAAATAGCAGAGCCAGTCATCCCATTATCATCTAGTTGAGTCTGTAAGGGAATCATTAATACCACTATACGTACCTACAGATGTGTAGGTAGCATTTTTTGTGTTTGGTCGTCGGACAAGCAAGTTGGGAGAGCTTTGCATTACTTGGTTAATAGGCTATTGTATTCTCTAGTTAACATACTAATGCGCGAACATGATATCCTGGATTACTCAACGACTTTTCCATCTATGCTAATTGAGATGGCAGATCAAATGAATCCAAGTGAAGGCAGAGGAACAGAGTATTAGGGAGACCAGATTATTTATATGGCTTACATTGCCTTGGCCGCCTTTGTCAGGAAAGGTACTCACTTAGCACATGCTTTATGTACTCCGTCCATTACTACTATCTACCTGTTTCTCTCTGGAAGAAATCGAGTACCTGGCAATAAAAGCCCCTTTGTACTCAAACATAATCTAGAGCAGACAGTCTTCCAACTTTAAATTCACTATATATAATATTATTCATTTATTAGCACAAAACTGCGGAGATTCGACTGTTCACACAGCACACACGGAATCACAAGTTGAAGTAGTTCCATGTATGCATTGTGTCATTTTGGTAAATGTACATACATGTCGTTGTAGATTATAGAGTGTGAGTGTGGAGGGAAGCCATTAAGGTAGAGATAAATCGTAAAGGCAAAACGGCAAAAGTTGGGCATGAGATTAGATGAGTGTACTCTATAGCATGTGTACATGTGTGAGCTGGCTTGTCTTTTCCCCTCGAGGGAACTTGCAACCAAATCGACTCCAATTATATAAGGATGATTGGTTCATGATTTTGCTTTTGTTGGCGACAAACGATTGGAATTAAGTGAGAAATGATCCTTTATTTCGATCAGAGTACTGCGCTGCATTAAAATCTTTGCTCTGCCAACTGCACGATCATATCGGTTCGCATCTCATCCCTATCTGCAGCCTATCCCTACCTATTCGTACACATCAATTCTATCCTAGCCTCTATCTAGCGACTAAATCGTCTTCTCAGCACTGTACAAAGTACCATTATGATTAATAATTAGGATGCATTATATCTCTACTGGATTAACTGGTTAGTATTTATGTACATGGCTAGTAAGGTTCTTATAGTACTGGTGTGTGGATTCGGTGAATATATATCTGTATGAGGATGAAAGAAGGTAGAGTAAGAATGGGGGCTGCTATTCACATCATTCATTCAACTCTGAGATATTGTTAGGCCTTTGGCCATTACATAACACATTGCTCTGCTCTTTGCCTTTTCCTATTTCGTTGGCTAGACAGCCTTCGTCTAATACTAATGCTCTGTCGTTAAGCTTTTACAAATTTTGTCTAACACATTTATAGGCATAAATATAAGAGTTTAACTGCTCCCTGAGAGGGGTAACAACGTAACACCACCCAAATTATATTACCACCAAGTTCTAGTAAACACCATTGCTGAAGTAATACCACCCAACATTGCTTAATTTATTTGCTAACTATAAAGTTCTAAATTACAGATATTAATGCGGATAATCGAAGAGTAGGATAAAATGGTAAAGCTAAAATTGGCCACTTACTACTGCTTATTTGCACGATAATATTTTGTAGCTATTTGAACATGCATAAGACATTTTCTATTATTGGAGTCTACAAAAAATATTATGTAAATAAGTAATTATAATAGTGACCATTTTTTCTCTTCCGTTTTTCCTCAATAATTCACTACCTACTAATGATTAATACAAATTTCCTAATAATTTAGTAAAACCTGATAAAGATATATACTGTTGGGTGGTATTACCACAGGAGGGGTAGTATTTACATACAATTGGAGGTGTAGTACAACCGGGTGGTATTTTACTAATACTAGGAGTAGTATTAGAATTCGGGTGGTATTTTACTAATACTAGCAGTGTTATTAGAATTCGGGTGGTATTTTACTAATACTAGGAGTGGTATTAGAATTCGGGTGGTATTTTACTAATACTAGGAGTGGTATTAGAATTCGGGTGGTATTTTACTAATACTAGCAGTGTTATTAGAATTCGGGTGGTATTTTACTAATACTAGGAGTGGTATTAGAATTC
>JABASH010002169.1:0-21557 GCA_019776445.1 Tomocerus maximus
CGGGTGTCGGGTGGGAAGGTCGTCGGGTGTTGGGTGGGGTGGCGGGTGGGATGTTGTCGGGTGTCGGGTATTGTGGCTGAGCCCAAATCCAGTGGCGGACGGTTTGGCAAAAGGTCTATATGCGGTTTAGATCCGAAACATGCTAACCCAGAGTGGAGTTTATAGTTTTGTACATTGAAAATACACGCTTGCGCATTTTGGCTACAAATTCCACGGGAACATAGAACAATCTTCTTAAGTTTTTATAAGTATGATGATGGTAGTTACTTAACACTAGTAAAAGCTTTCACCGGTTCTAATACCACGTGCGATAGTGAAAGAAGTGAGGAGAAAATTTTGTGACGATGCATTCCTCTTTTACATTCATTGACACTGAAGTGAAGTACCAGCAGTACTTTCATTGTTATCTATTCTATTTTTGCACTCCAATTGTAGGTTTTGAATTCAATAAAATATAAATTATTACATGTATTAGGAAGTTCATAAATTCGAGCATTTAATGCTACAGAAAGTGATCATTTCCGTTCGTATTTGAGTACGTGGTGCCTGACGGAATGCTTCACTCTGTCCATGTATAAATGTATTTTATACTAGGTACACTACACAAACAAAATGATATTATACATGAATCCTGTTATTTATATCATTTATTGTATAGTTTTCAATGTTTTAATATTTACATTGTATCTGTAAAAAATAGTTATTCACTAGAGTCCAATGATTATAATTTACTAATAGTGATCGATCACAACCCCCAAGTTACAGAGGTGCTAAATTTTCCGAAGATGGCATTCTTGTTTTAGCAGTTTGACTTCGGACGGTCCTATTCAAATCTTGAGGAATTAATCCACAACATGGTAAGCGAGTTAAAGGAGCCAAGAAAGCTGAATAAAAAAGTTTCACTTATTATTTTTAAATTTATTGCATTGCAGCTTTTTGAAACTAAAACATCCAAGCCCTAGTGCAGTGTGTAAGAAGCACCAAAACATTTCATTAAATTGTAAAACACTTACGCTTAAATGACGGGTATTTATGCCACAATTGAGAAAGCACTTGCCGCTTCCAAACAAACATATAGAAAATGGCAATAGCCTGGACTAATGTCACAAGGTCGAAAATAATCCAATACCATGGAATTTTAGTGGGGGCTTTTGAAAGTTTAGTATGAAATGCCCACGAAACCACCTCAAAAATCCACGCCAGTCCCATCACAATGAAAAGTTTAGCGAAAACAATGAGCCTTTAAATGACAAATCCGAAAATTAGGCTATTTAATTCACGTGATACTTGTTAAATGCAAAAAATTCAGTTCCTCTAATATTTAATTAACTTACGGTTTTGTGTTGTTTGTGGACCTCCCTCGTATAACTGCTTGGGTACTTCTCCTAAGCTTGTATACAGTAACAACAGTCATTATGAAAAACAACAAATTGCCACCCAGTAGTACACCAATTGGGTAATATAGATAAGGCCCCTGGGATGCCTTTGATAAGTAGCAATTTAATTGCCCGTAGTTAGGTACAATTATGTTCGTACAGTCCATGTCCTCACTATTTCATAAGTACGAAAAAATGTAAATAAACTTCAGAGCCAAGTTAGAGATACATGTGTTATAAAATCTGTGCCAGATATAATATATTTCAACTATAAATATTTCAACTTACTTTTGCAAGCCATACATTCGGTCTAAAACTATTCCAATCATAACTATTACCAATGGAATTCCCCATCCAAAGAATTGGTAGATTGTAAATCGAAGCCAACCTTTAGATTTGGTGCTGGTTGGCTTCAGGTTCCTGTTAAAATTGGTTATTAATAAAACTTGAAAAAATAATTATCACTAATAAAATGATTTTTATCGTGCCTTACCTAAATGTAAAGAATAAATCGAAGTTGATCATGGTCAGCCAAAAGAAAGTGCTTAAGTAGAAGAAATGTGCTGCAGCACCTATAAATTTTTTGGATTTAAATGCAACCATATTAGGGTTTAACTAAGACATATCTTTTGAAATATGTTTTACATTACCTATGTAAACGCAGTGAGTAGATCCATAATCATCACTCTCAGGTTCTCTCGCGAACGAATGCGCTATTCCCACAAATAAAATCATGAAGAACATTGCTACAACTTCACAGAAAATTGTCCAGTAGTAAATATTATGTTTGTCCCATAAAAGGAGGAAAACAATTGCCGTCAGAATCAAAACCCCAGCCGCAGTCAAAAGAATTGCAGCATAACGTAAAGGAATAGATTTCTACAAGGGCATTTAAAAATATTCATTCAATTACCGTCACATCAATGAGTTCGTAATATCAATGTCAACGGACAATAAGCAAATACAAATGCGTATTACCTTCATGATCTTGCTAACTAACTCGCCTTCGCAGGCTAGCATCACTTGGTCCATGTCATTATTACTGATAGATAAGCTGGGATCGTGGATAGAGTCCACGCAAAAGTACGACGATCGGATCATATTCCAACCACCATGATGGTCTTTCGATATCACAGTGCCATTTGTAAGTATCCGATATCTGCAATTTAGAATAAACATGTACACTTACCAAATTCAGATAATCGTCTCTGGACAACTTACAAATAAAATATCATAACGTGTAGGGCTTAACTGAGTTTTTAGCAGTAATATATTTTGAATAGATACCTACTTATAGCATGTGTGTGGTGTGAATAAACAAAAGGGGTAGTTCTGTACATAAAATAAGCGTTATATGGTGTAAAAGATAATATTCCTAGGATGCAGGGAAAGGGGGGGGGGAGCGAACAAAAATTGGTCTTCGCAATATTTGAGTAGTACGAAGTACGAAGCACCTATTAGAATTAAAATCGCCAGTATTTTGACAGCAGGTGATTACCAAGATAATTACCTAAGTTAAATATATACCTTTCAGTGACAACATTTTTTATCTTCACACGTGAAAAAACGAGTAATTCTTTGGGGAAGCAGTTAGGAACTCCTTGATTAACGTGAGCATGGATGCGCTGCCTGTCAAAACCATTGACTTTGAGAACACAGTCATTTGCATCTTGAGAATAAAAGGCAGGTTTCCAGAAAGAAGTCATATTCTTATTTTCATTTTCAGTGCAGGCTTGGTTAGCAATATCCCAAGATTGCGTAAATCCACAGCATTTCTGAACGCAAGGTCTTTTGTCGTCACACTGAGCTTTACATACAAAAGCATTTAGCTCCGTCCCACTTATTCTGTATACAATTAGCAAAGTATTGCGAAAATGTAAGCATAGCATTAGCATTTTAAATCTGCACTTTACAATGAAAATATGCAAATGATGTGATGATGTTTTAGCGCTTACTGGTATAGGCAATATTCAACGGGATGGAAATATTCGAAACCCAATCGCAGGTAACCTCGAGCAGTCAAAAGTCCGAAATCTTCATTGTGGGATTCTTCTTCACCATTTTTATCTACACTGAACACAGTCGTGGTCGTAGTTGTCGTTATTTTATTGTATTGAAGAAGTACCTCAAAATGCCCCAATTTACAATTTAACTCATGTTCCCGCAATCTAGGTAAAAAGAAACAGACAAGATTGTGAAAAGATTTTCTTCGATATTTTTAGGTTGAGTTTTAAACTCCTAGTCCACTAAACCCAATTAAACGAACATCATATTTTGGTCACACCCACACGCTTAAAAACTCACAAAAAATTATAGACCCGCCAGGCAATGGATACATTCACAGTTAATATTCTTGACATTATCAAAGCTACCTTAGCTACCCACTTAATATTTGACTATTTGGTATAGGGTGTACTTATTTCATTACCACCTTCATTCAACCTTTTCTCATCATAATTTAGTTTATCAACAGATATAAATAAATCAGTCCTTTTTAAAAGTTTTACCTGAAATTTCCATTTTTGTCATTCCACATGAAAGCTGATGGGATTCTTACATTGCTACCTTCCAGACTGGGGGAAATTGATTTGATTTTACACTTTTGGATGATGGGTTCATTTTGACCACGAACAACAGTTACAACTGAGTTAAAAATTAAAAATAAAAGAATGGAAAGAGTACAATGTTCACAAGTGGGCAAAGAATTCCTTGTGAAAAGCAGCAAATCCATTTAAATCCTTTGCAGAATATGAAGACGAGAAGGCATCAGTGTTCCGTATCTGTAATATCGTAAAAATTGAAACAATTGTTATTGATCCACTAATTCGTATTTTCGTGTACTTAATCTTGTTTCCTATATAGAAATAGTCAACTTTTTACAATTTTATTTGTTATTAGATTATTACAATAGTTACATTTTTGATTTGCTTACGTTCTAAAATTACCACTCACGTCATGTTGCACATTATGTATTCTTACTCCTTTATCTGAGTGCTAATGGTGTTTTACTGAGGTGTTTGAAACAAGTACACAAGCACAAGCAGAATAAACATGAATAGAACAACAATGAAACTTTTATTTAAGTGCGTATTGTAGAATGTGCAGAGCTCTATACTGTTGTTTCCTACAGAAAGGGTAAGGTGTGTCTGTGTGTCACGCAGCATAGCTAAAGACTTTTTTTATTACTACACACACAGTAAATGATATCTACATACCTAAGGCAATGTACATAAATAGTTAGTAAGTTAGTATATTATACGCCTACACAGCAGAATCATTTGAGCTCTAAATGTCGTAGGTACAGATACATATGCGTGCCTGTACAAACAATGCTAAGATTCCTAGCATACTAGCATATGGTTGTTTCATTTTAATAATTATTGTCACCAAGAAAGGAAGCATTATAATCCAGATTTTGAAGATGTTCATAGGATATTTAAAAGATACATAGTCCTAATTGCCTAGGTTTATTATCAACACCTATTACTACACATTTCACATTTATAATGCACTCAAGCATACTATATATAGGTTATCTCTGCTGTAAAGTCAGTCGAGTATAGTCGTGTAGTGGTTCATCTAAAATTGTAAGTCATTACACGCAATAATGCGGTGCAATCAGATTGTCAGGATACGTATACACTATCACCATTATAAAATTATAAGTAAAAGATATCATAGTGCTATACTTTATAAATACACTTTGATAATAATGCCACAAACTATGTTAATGCAAAAATAGACTGCAATGAATTTAGTAAACGTATCACATACCGCACATACGTACCTATGCAATGCAAACTTTGTTAAGTGGCTAATGCTACTTAGTAGTATTATACTTAATGCTTTTTATAAGTAATATTTCAATCTATGTAAATACGTACATATATTACTGTACGATTGTATACTTATACTACAGATACAAGGTGAAGGCAACTTAGCATTTTGCACAGTTTTGCAATGCATGTATAATATTGGTATTATAGTGGGCATGAATACGAATACATACACATATAGATGTACCTAGGTCTGCTATGGCTATGCTAGTTAATAAACAATAATTTGACTGCCAATGTCAAAATGAAGTTAGAATTACCTGTAAAGGGAAGGTTAAATCTAATCCAAAATCACAGCATTACTACACTTTATGTATTATGTATAGGTGTCTCTTTTCAGTATTTCCACCTGCGACTGCTAAGGCATAGTTTACATTATAAAATCATATTTATTTTATGGTGTCAACTGAGGAGTTAAAAGTTATTGCGTCTAAAATAAATAAAGTTACGATCACATAACTTTATGTTAGGTTAGAACAGGTTAGGTTAGAATAATATTTTATGCTGATGATGCTCATACTAGTAGATATAATAATATCCTAAGTTAGGATTCCTAACTATTAATTAACTATTTTTGAAACACAGAAAACACTTCACATAAGACCTACACATAATGAAAAGTAATTTATAAGTATAAGCTACACTAATACACAAATAGAACAAAAACATCGAAAAGATTCAATTGTCAATTACAAAAAAATAAATAGGTAAGAGTCATTATGAGATTAAAACATTACAAAAATCTACCATAAAAATATGACATGACTAGCCGAAGAAACCTGAAAGAGCTTCTAACGCCCTCAAGCCAAGTAAAGTAGCAAAACCGCAGTCACTCATTTCTCTCGATTTCTCAACTAAATACTGCTCACTTTAACAGAATAATGCCCGCTAAGTTGTTGAATAATTTTCCCTCCTTTTCGTGTCAGATATCTAATGTGAATTTAAATGCAAACGGCGAACCAGTTGTGTTGTATGGCATTATTTTACATTTGTGTGGCGTTATTGTGACAATTTTGTGACTTTTGAAATACTAAAATAATGTGAATACTTCAATACTTATTACTAATTTTAACCTTACGGGTTGATGTGACAAAGTGACAAATGCTATCGAGTTGGATTCGGTAATTCAGCCAGCACGTCTGCCGAAAATCAGGTTACTACTATTGTATGACGTATGATAAATTACCATAAGTTTCACCCACCATGCATGAGTATGAATTGAATATGTACTGAAATATGTCATGTCATATAATATAAATTATTTGGTGAGCGATTGAATGCAGCAATTACAAATATATTTATGTAATCAGAATCATATTTTATCAAAATGGTTATTGTGACTGATACCTTTTTCCTTTCAGATTGCAGCTGACAGTGTAGCAAAACAAAGAAAGTTCCACTCCGACCGATCGATCCAACATCCGACCTTCATCAGTTGCTAACTAACTGCTCACTCACACAGAGATCACTCTCATTGCTCCACTAAATACTTCTGGCCTTTTTGATGTACGGGTTTCAACAGCAGAAGTCAGAAGTAAAGTCTCGTTCAATAAAATCAATTGATCTACTATAATAAACTTATTCCATAATTCTAAGAAATTAAATTGCCGCCAACCAGGGTTGCATTTTGTCCGGACGAAATTAGTTTAGTCCTGGATAAAACCAATTTTGTCCGTGGACAAAATTGGACAAAATTCACTTTTGTCCACTTTCATCCAACCCCACTATTTCATTCACCGCAACCCTGCTGCCTGCCGCCAACCACTGCACAGTTAATGTTAATACACCTCTAACTCTAGCGGCGAAACCTTAGAACTGGTTGCCGGAACCCTGTTATGGAAAACAACCATTCAGATCACTGAAAAATGTATTTTAGTAGCTAGTTTACAGTTACACGGATGATTAAATGAATAGTAAACCAAGTTTTGAATACCTTAACGGTTAACCCTTGGCAAATAAATTATATATATTGTTCATGTATCAATGGACTGGATTTAATACGATAGAAAAGACAATCGGTTGGAATGGAATTTAGGTCTGGATTTGGATTACCAAAAAGGAGTAGGTAGGCACAGTAGGTAGTAAGTAGACAGAATCGTATTTTTATTATAAACCATGTACAGCTCCATAAGACGAATACTCGTAAGTTTCTCTATAGTATATGTTTTCCCTAGTCATACGATCAAGTGATCGCATCCAAAAGTCTCATGCTTTTAAAGTTTACGTTTAAACCTTTCTAATTATAGGTTGAATTTTTATGTACAGATAGTATATGCAGATAAACTTACATAAATGTATAGGTATTTAGGTATGTCGCCACAGTGCTAGACTATGGTCAGGGAGAGTGGGGCTCTGCTATACCCGTATATCGTATATCTATCTTATTTTTATCTTCATTCGAAGTCAACTTACAAGGACCACAGTTGAGAGTTTGGGAGTTGATTATTTAGTGTATTGTAGGCAAAAGGCAAGGTAGGAAGGAATTCAAAACAAAAACAAATCAACAACTTTTTCTATAAATCTAAAACCTAAAAATGAATGATTTATAAAACTCCGTAGCTTCTTGCTTATGGTGGCAATGGTGAATTCGATTAAGTTTTCTTTAAATATAAATATAATCGGATTCGATAATTCGACTATATTTTTGACTGGGCCTAATGGTGTGAAAATCAACTTTATTAAATTAGTATTAAATCTATTCTATACTAATCTATGGCTCGACATTTTTATATTGCAGGATCACTATCCGATGGTTCAACAGAATGTCACCATGCATGCAAAGAAAGAACGATTCCTTTTCCAGTTGATATCACAATCAAAATTCGACTAGGTGTTTGAAATTGAACCTAGTAAAAATTAAGACTGAAGAATCCAAAAAAATTCAACTATGCCGAGCAACATTGTGATACTCATAGACTTAAATTCCTTCCCTTGTTACGAGACATCAAAATCTCACTCAGGGGAGTTAACAGCTCATATAAATCCTAATGATCCAAACAATTGTTCTGGGACGAATACTAGCATTTTTGAGAGAACCACGGAAGAGTGTCAGGATTCCATTGAAATTGAGACATTAGATCAATTTTTAGCGAGAAATGCCAAATGGATTCAAGATTATATTTTGACCTTATTGTCAAAAGAAGCCACACACAATAATGAAGTCGATTTTTCAGACTATTTTTGGTCATACTCCTTTTATAACTCGGCAAAGGATTTGCCTTCGAAGTACGGGAAAAGATTTCATGCCTTCGACTTGACAAGTTTTGAAGCATTCGAAAAGCATTTGCTGGAAGAATTAAAAAATACGTATGTACAGAACAAAACTTGCCCGAATGTCAACAAAATGTCATGCTTGTCCAGTGTTATAAAAAACATGATTGGTGGAGACTTGCCATGGACAGAGCCGACAGTTCTGACCGAGGAGTCCGCAACAATTCTCAAGAAGCCAAGTCATAATGTTTTGTATGCCATGCTTCGAGTACCTCGAAGTGAAGATGAATGTTTAAATTTCGTTGATGACGTTTCAGTTTTGGCTCGATCGCAAAATTTTATAAATACTTTACTGCCAAGAGCATTTTTCAAGGAATTTCACAACAGATTCCGTATACAGCTGAATTTTGTTGATATGTGGTATGTCCACGAAGGGCTCAAATCAGCTGTTGATGAATCTTGGGATGGAACTTATGCTGCACCGATAGGAAAAGTTTTACATTATCTGAACGGAGGAAGAGTTCTTCCACTGACGAAAATTGAATTTGTCCCACCTGGTTTGCCATCGTATGTATCTCTATTGAAACTTACCCTCAGAGCAAATTCAAGCCCTAAAGCAAGTGACAGCAAAAGATTGTCTGGCTTGTTGCAACCTAATAACCTAAAAGGTTTAAAAATTTCTCCAGAAACGGAAGATTCCTTCACAAACAGCCTGTTAAGTGACACTGGTCGTTCTGCAAAGTACAAGAGTCAAGAATTGCCGCTTAGTGGCACCAGAAGTGGTTCATTTAAGCAGCTAATCAAAAAAGAACCAATCGATATGGACAACTACTCTCATACAAAAGCCAAAGAGTCCCCTCGGAAGAAAAAACTTAAAAGAAAAAGGAAACTGATAAAAACGGAAGTAAAATGTGAGGTAGACAGCCCTCAAGAGTCATCTGAAGAAGAAAGTCGAAAGTATCTAGGTCATGTCTACGACGGACAAATTACTCATAAGAGTATAACCCGACCATTTGAAAAACAGGGGAACAGTAGACATAGTCAGTTTAATCAAAGCCAAGAAGAGCTGATCAATACTGCTGCCCGGTGGACAAGACCTAATGGAAAGAAGCAACTTTTACCTGCTTCGAATAAAGTTTCAAATTCAAAGCTTCCATTAACAGTAGGTCACACTTATTTAGCAAAAGTAAAGCAAGGTAATTCCAAGACAGATTATGTGGAAAGTGTTATCAAGAGCGGTAGAAAACGCTCGTCTGAAGCCGAGAAAGAAAAGTCGGTCATGAGGGAAACCAGTTTAAAAGCCATAAAACTTCAGCTATCTGGTTTTCTGAAGAATATAAGTTTGGAAAAAGACGCACCTGAAGAAGAAGTTATTAAGACACTGGCATTTAAAATCGGTATTTTCAAGGACATGATTACTATAAATGATAATATTTCGGACATTGAATTGGTTTCGCTGGCCCAAGGTCTAGTAAATATCCTCACTTGCACTTTACGTCAGTTTTCCGCTGTAAAAAACATGAAGGATGCTTTGGAAAGTGTGCTTTTGGATTCTTATGAATCGCTGAATGTGAAAATAATGGAACACAAATACAATTCTTCAACCTCTTGCTATGCATTCCATAAATGTCAGTTACAAATCCTACTGAAATTTGAGTTATCTTGGATGTGGCCTGGAAATGAAAAGGAAACTCAGGAAATACGAGACGACGTATTGAAGTTATTGAATCTCATTTCCGCGTACAGAAAGGAACCACATATTCAAGATTTCATTGTTAACACACTTATGGAAGCGTAAGTATATCTAGTGAAAGTAAACTACTTATAATTTTGAGTCAGTTGCAAGCGTTTCATGTATTGTGGCAATTCTAATTAATTATTTTAATTCAAAGGTATGCGGAAGTTCAAAGCACATTATTGGCAGCAATTTTTAGAGGCATGGCTATTCCTCTTCCAAAAAAAATGCGCATGATGATGTCACCAGCCGCAAATGACAAAAGTTTTCCTGATGACGTCAGTCAAGCTTCTTCTGTGGACTCTTCATTTTCTCAGTTAGACAGCATTAGCGTGGCCAAGTCACACTCTCAGTCATATTCGCAAAATCGACAATCACTTAAGGCTAAGTAAGTTATGGTCAATTTTCAACGTTTTGTACATGTACTTACTACTTACTATTGTTACTATGTATACTACCTTTGCCTTACGTAAAAATACAGACCATTGTTAAACCTGATTTATTATTTATTAACTATTTCAGACCCTTGCTTCGTAATTCAAGCTACCTCAGTTTAGGTAATCCTAAGAAACCAATTATGGTCCCTTTACCAAAATTAAGTAGAAGTCATAAATTGAAGAATGACAGTGCTAAGAAAAAGTTGGCATTAGCCGGTAAGTATGCTTTGCTTATCTGAATTAAGCTTTCCTTACTCTTACTTATATATTTCTATAGAATTAAGTTGAAGTCTATAACAAAATAAAGACTTTCATACTCTGAAACCATTGACCCATTAATTCATTTCACGCTTCCCTCCCCCTTCCTGAAGATTACAATTAAATTCTAAATATACGCTTCGCTCGTACTTTTTGTTCTTTTACTACAAATATTTCATTGCGCGACTAAACTTGTGAGATACAAACTGCTCCTTCCTATATGACAGCTTGTATTCTATGCTGTTGACAGTTCGAATGATTTCTCTGATAATAAATAAATACTACAATACAATTTTCTGTTTAGTAAAAGTTTTGCTGTGTTGTGCACTACTTGAAATCAAAGAATTACATGTTTCTATTTTCAAATGTTAATAATAGGTATAAAAAGCCAAAAATAATCCGGTCAGCTCCGTCACAATTTTGACCATCAAAAAACTTAAACCTTATTTGCTTTGGAATTTTGGGTTTTCTGAGTAGATAGTCTTCAATTTTGGGTACTAAAATTTGGAATATTCTGACAAAATAAATTTTAACTTTATTTCAGTATCGAGATCAAGTCCTAAAAGAGTACGTCGCAATTTATTTGATGTCAAAAAGCATGACAAAGAGGATCTAAAAACCCTTATGGCTCTGGCAACCACTTCCCGCTTTTCAAGATCGCCGTCTTTAAAGTTTCGTTCTCCCAGCTCTTTTAAATCTCGTTCACCTCGGTCCCCAGCGTATCAACGGGGGTCTCGAAGCAAACGACGACTTCAGATGGACGATGATGCTGATACTCCAATTGGCGTGACATCGCCCGACATGTTTTCTAACAGTATGAATGAGTACATAAATTTTGTAGTGCCTGTATACATTTATAAATATCAGATAGGAATATGGATTAAAATTAAATTATGCCTGTTCACAATTTATTATATAAAGGTGGAGTGCTTTGCCCAGAAAGTCCTTCTACTCCAAATTCTGCATATTACAAACGAACAAGAATGGCAAGTTTTAATTCCAGCGAGAAAAATGTTATACAAGAATCTCCCGAAGTTGCGAAAATAAGTAATAGTTTATATTTTGTCAAACGTCTAAGGAGTAGTATATTTAATGATAATTAATTGAATATTAATATAACAGAATGTGGAAATCGTCCTTTAAAGAGGGTTGACTCACTATCATTCTACTCTACCAAAAATAGTTCAGACAAAGCAATATCTTGGGAAAAATCTGGAGCGAAAATGATGGCTGCTCGAATAAAAGACGCTGTGGATTTAACTCAATCATTATTAATAGACGATTTAGAATTTCTAAACGGATCTCCAGATATTCAAATTGAACCAGTTGTGAATAAATCCCCTGAAGAAGGTGAACTGGATTTGTCCCCCAATGCACTTGAGCATGAAATGTCACAGAACGGACAGCCTTTGTTTGGGTTAATGGAAAGCCCGTATGCGTCTAACTCAGGATTGAAAGTCGACGAACCTTGTTCCAGTAAATCTATGACCAGTACTCCATTTCAGTTTGAAGTTTCTCCTAACAACATCAGCCCCAATATCGAAGCGTTAATTAGAAGCGAAAACTTCCCCCCTTCTTCAATGATTCTTAATCAACGACATAGTAATAAGTCTACTGCATGTACATCGATTTTAGAAACACCTACTAAGAAAGTTCAATTTAATTTCAAGGAAACATTAATCAACACTCCTTCTCCAGCTCGTAACATGTCAACAACTCCTAAAAGTATCTTAAAGTAATAATACTAAACAGGTATAGACAATTCGACAGACTACAGAATTTAAAAGTAAAACTTGTACAGGTCAGAGTTACAATAATATAAAGGAACGTTTAGTTAATAATTCTATTACAGGTGTCATTAAAATGTAATATATTATATGATTGTTTAAAATTGTTTTGGGGGTTATAATATGGCTAACATATAATAAACGTAGATGTAATTTATTTATACACGAAGATTATGTAATAAATGTGAAAGCTACTATTGTAACGGAATTATGTCTCTGTCAATTTATGTAATCGACTCCGGTGTGTTTGACAACGAGGACGTGAGAGAATGTGCCAAATGCTTATAACGAGAACGTTTGCTTTATTCTATTTTAACTTGTGATCAATTTGCTTTTCCAAGTAATCCGCATCACCTTTCAAGTGGTTTTCTGTCATTTCCAAGTCATGTAATTGTTTTTGAAGTTTGCGCAAACGTGCTTGATGTTGTTTCTAAAGAACATCAATATCAATAGTTACGTTTCAAAACACATTACATTGTCCATAGTCCATACCATATATTTATTCGTTTTAGACCTTTAACTGCTTAAATACGTTTAATTAATAGTACATAATAACTTTACATACCTCTTCAATTTGAAACTGAAGTTGAACTTTGTCAATAGAATCATTTTTCTCATCAATTTCCACATAAAGGGCGTCAGTCTTCATTTCTAATTGAGCAATAGCATCATGAATTGCACCAATTTTGCATTGCGTTATATGAAGAGCGGTTCCGTTTACTATATTTTTTAGCTCTGGATCTCCTTCATCTAAACGGGCTTCTGCACAAACAGATATAGACCATATATAAATATTTAAATTATTACATTAACTTGTACTTCACTCTGTATTCTGTATAAATGGTAGGTATATATGTAGAAACAGTACATGACAATTTAATCATTATGACATTCGTTATCCTACCTAATCCTGATGGATACATTTGTAGGTCTTCGTGATTGACGACGATTGGTATATTATCTTATACTTATTATGTAAATTAGTTTTACATTAGGGGCAGGGACTAGGGACGGACCAATGCCGATATGCTTCCAATCCAAGTCATTATCTACTCTCTAATGTCTCTAAACTAAAATTCTTCTCATAATAAAATATTATACCCTGCATTCTGCCTGCATGAAACAGTCACTAGTAGTCTATAATAATAATATTATACGCACGTACGTAGTACGTACCACGGCACGGCACAGGTATTTCCATTTTACATAGGTATTAATCCTACGAACAACGTGGTACAAACGAAATTCATATAGTTTTGATTAAATCGTTATCGCCTGATTGAACTACATGATAAACAATCATAGCATTGAGCATAGGTAAAAAATAAAGGTATTCTTTAGGTGGGCACTTATAATTTAATTGTACTCAATTAAAAAATTATTAGAATTCTGATTAAAAGTTGATTTACTTAAATTTTCAAGGTTGTCAACATCCTGGATCAGAGTCTGATAGACTGGAGAAAGTTCATTGGCGATATTGTTAACTTTTTCTTGGTGTTGTCCCTGAGCTCTTGCAATATTTGTCCGAAGAAGATTTGTAGCCCCGATTCGCTCTTGGATTTTTACCAATTTCAATTCCAAAGATACCAATTCTTTAACAAGTTCGGTTTTTTCAATTTCATTTTCGTCATATTCTTTCTTGGTATAGTAAAATCGTTCATTTAAAGATCTCAACTTCTGTTCAGCAATACATAACTCGGCAGCTTTTTCTGTGGTACGACTTTCCTCTAGAAAAACATTTGCATTTTTAAATCGTTCTACAAAATTATATGCATAGGCTACGAGACTTAGAATTTTTTGAATAAAAAAATATATATCTATAAATTCTCATTACCAATTAGAAACAACTCTTCTATTTTTGCTAATTCAGTCAGAGCTTTGTCGGTGTTTGCCCTCACCATTGCATGTTTTTGTGAAATTAATTTCACAGTTTCATGTTCTTTGTTTCCATTAGTTGACGCCATTACTTTTGTGACTTCTTGTAAAAACTAATTTCTCTGTGTGGTTTTATTGTTTTATAAGCAGGGTTTTTCTTTCTGACTAGACTAGATAGTGTTAGAAATAACACTATTTTATATAATAAAACTGATGAGCTCAGGCTGTTTTGTGTCAGTGAACGAACACTGAACAAGTATACTATATAATAAACCCACGTTCACTGACTCCACTTAGCATACCCTATAACGCATCTATCATTAAAACTTTTAATTTAAAAGTTCAAACGGTGGAAACGTTTTCCCGGACTTTTTCTGTGTTCAATTTTTTATGTGCTCCATTTTTATCACTGGCTAACAAGCTTATAACAACCAGCCATTTTTACCACGCCCTTTTAGATATTATCCGGTTCGTCATCTCGACCACTTTCCGGCAGCCTTATGCCATGGGGCTCAGTTCTGCGACCTTCATACTTGTACTTGCACCGCGAGTCCGCGAGTGTTTGTGAGACAGGCTGCTTTCCAGTGGTCCGAAACCACAGCCTAACCTAGGAAGATCCCATTCATTTTCCCACAGTTGTTCAGTTCCAGTCCCACAGTCTTTACTAAAGACTCTTTAGTCAGTGAAAGAGGTTGGAGTTGGAGGTAAAGTGGCAACGGTTAGGAGGCGACTCCGAAGCCTAAATCCAACCTCCATTTTGATGATTTTAAAATCAAACATTTATTAATTAAATTAGTATTAATAATTAAATAGTCAATAGTATAAATTAATTATTAATTATTGGGTGTTAAAAAGTTAGAAGTTAGAACTACTAATTAACAATATAAATAATATTTGTTTACAGCTAATTAGCTTTGTAGCCGCACTTAATTTGATTGAAGTTCCGGTATATTCCTAAACGATGGATGAATCATCCCAATCATCAGGTTCTTCGGATTCTACACTTTGTAGCCCAAGTACGAAAAAATCCAAAATGCTATGCAAAACCAGGTTAGATTAGAGCTCATAAAATATATTTTTTTGCTATCCTATGGCCTATACATCAAGGGTCACGTCTAAATGAATCTCTAATTTTTTGTCTCGTGTTTTATTAGACGGAATCGGAATGAAATAAAAGTTGAAAACCCTGATTCTGAATCATCCGATTCTTCTGCCTCAACCGTTTGCAACCCACATACTAAAAAGTCCAAAGTAACAGAAAAAAGATTGAATCCTCAAAATAAAGAGGGTGGCAGTGGCACTCCAGATTATATAGACCTTACCAACTCAGAAATTAGAAACAAATATAAAGACCTTATTGAAGAATGCGAAGTGTTTTCAGGTATTGAGGGAGCTGATGAAACTGTGTTGGATGATATGAACAAAAATATTACCGAAGGGGATTTCCTGACTCGATGTTTGTTAAACCCCCAGAGCGGAGCTGAACCTAGAGATAAATACATGGCTTACTCTCATTCCAAGTCATTTGCAGTCGCTCTTCGCGTCAAAACAGAGACGATGGGAAGTTCGTCGTCTGTATTTAGTTTAGATCACTTCGTACGAAGTGTGAAAAATCAGTTTACAAACGATCGAGAAGATTTGGTGGCTACGGAGTTGAAAGATGTGCTATCATGGCAGTTTTGCTATGCTGGACAAATTGTACCTTCCCTGGCATTGCTTTTAGGAACTTTTGATAAAACGAAGACAACCAAAATCAGTGCCCCGGCACCAGTGAAAGAGAAGACAATTCGTGCCACTCCTCGCCAAAAAAGGTTTGATAACGTAAATGCTACCAAGCACGAGGTGGTCACTAAAGAAAAGGAAAAGAAGAAAGTTGGCAAAGAAAGCGCCGACATGTTGTCTAAGTCAATCTTAGAAGTCTTAAAATCGCATGGGACTTCAGAAAATGCGCCGGTAAATTTTGTCGAGTTTTCGTTTGATAAGAGTTCACTAGCCCGTACCGTAGAAAATATGTTTTGTGCCGGATTCCTGGCACGCGATGGTTTCATTTCACTTTCTCGAAATTCTGATGCCAGATTTTCGATTGCCAATTTAGTTATTGAACCGGCAATGCCACCTGTGAAAGATGTTGGTCGACACCCCCCGCGTCAGCAGTTTATATGGTCTTTCACTCCCCAGCAATGGAAGAAAATTGTTCAAGAATCTGTGGGTGATAATGTTATACCAACATCTCTCTCAAAAAAGTAGATTGACATCTCACTGAAGGGTTCCATTCCATGTAATGATTAGTATTGTTTAGTTAAATATCTTTACAATATACCCGTAACAATGCCTTCTGAATAATATTTTCTGTCTCAATTTTTGTAATTAATTTTTGTAAAATTATCATAATACCATTAATATTTAAGTATTAAGAATATCAGCGTAATTGAAGTGCCATTACAGACAACTTAAGTATTTAAAAACAATGGACAAAAACACCTTTTGATGGTATTAAAATTAAATGTAAATGATACGCGAAGTGGAGTGCAGGCAGAATGAATGTATGACATTCAGAAATAAGGCTCGTGTTGTGATGTTTCATAAATTAAAAAACACCGGTTTATAAAATTTCAAAGTTTAAGTATTCATATAATATGAAGACCACGTTTATTATGTCAATTTTGCCATTTTTGCCTGCATATATAATTTTCATACGGTTACTTCATTACTTCTGACTTAAATTACTTTGCTACACTATATAATTTAATTATTATACATTCATTGAGTCTTAAATATAAGGTCTTGTTTTAATGTTGCATTCTGCAATTCGGTCGGTAAACGGCGAGTTTTAGTTTGTTAGTTTGGAAATGAGTGATTTGTGGAAGATGAATTTCGATTTTATTTAAGTAGATTTATGACGATGCTTGAAGTTGTAATTTCCCATTTTTGTTGTGATTACAATTACAATCAATCATTGAATCATTATTGTTGTGTTGGGTTAGTTATTTTGGTCTCGATTGCGATCACTTTCAATTTACTTAGCTTATGATAAATGAGAAGAGATTGTCTGAGTTTTGACTTTTGAAAGTATACTGGTTATTATAAGGAAAGGGCATCCCAGGGATGCTAGCTGCAGAATGCTTCCATTTAATGACTGCATATAATATGTAGACATTAACACAAATTAGAGTAGTGCCAAAATGAAGACCATGTAAACGACAAAGTAGATGACAAAAGCGACTCTGTCTAATAGATGAGCCAACCAAGCCCAATCTTCTTGGTAAGGATTTCTATGTTCAACCAATTTCCCTTCGTCGTCTCCACCTTCGGTTGAACCACCGCTACTGTTTCCTACAGGTCGGGGATCCAAACACAATATCTTTGCAGGCCAACTGTCCAGGAAGTTCTTAATGACACTGGGTAGAGGAACTGGGGAAGTTCTCTTTGAAGCTGCTAAATAGCGAAGACAGATTGTCCAAATCAAAGCCACCGCCACCATCAGCAAAGAATCTCGATAAAATAAAACTGTCGAAATAAATTGAATGTATTAGTAACATGCTAAATGACTAGTTTGCCATATAATAGTTACTGTCAATAATTAATTGAGAAAAGGAAGCATATATTTATCGTGAAACTTACTGACAAGCGGAATGCTATCACCGTTGTTTGGAATAGCGACGTAAATATTGTTCAAGTACAAGGCATTGATAATTACCACGATAAGGATCAAGGCAAGTCTCTCAGTGGCACCCGGTTGTATCCAAAATGCGATCAATATAGCCGTCGCAATTGCTAAGTTTTGATTAACATACACTTGATCATGGTAATTTCAATCAGTTTATATAGTCATGAGACATGAAGATTTGAAAATAGGTTAATGGGTAATATCGGAGTGAAAACTTGCCCAAAGCAGGAATGACAACTGCGGCCGTATGCGTCGACGACTCTCTCTGAAGTGTGACAGTTAAGATAAAATCAGGAAAAGGAACTCCTGGACAACATGAAAAGTATCGTGTGCGTTTCATTATGGTATTGGCTACTAAATCCCACTCGCGATTTTTCAGCAACATACTTGTGTCCATCTGCAATACGTTAACCACTTCAATATCTCTTCTATTGTACCACCGTATAAACTCAATTAAATGATTTTTCAGAGAAGTGTCCATGATATTTCTATTTTCTTGAAATGCAATTCGCAAATTTTGTGATACACACAGAAACAGTTTATTATGTTGACGGCAAATCCGTTAATATTTTGTAAATGCTTACCCTTGTTGCATTCGGGGGCAGAAAGATATTAATTGCCGAACCATCATGGGCCCAGGATCCTAAGATGATAGTACAAATTTGAGTATCGTAGGGCCACTTGCGAAGGTCTGATGTACAACCAACTTGAAATTTGGTAGGCGGAACCCAGACTAATAAACCTCTGTTGAAACTCATTATCCTAGTGTTTCCGAAATGATCAATCTCACTTTTATCCAAACTGTCAAAGGGAAAATATTTTATACTTCCATAAAAACAGTTAGACCCAACTGATGCAATAAATACCATCAAAAATGTCTGCGAAATGGCTAAACACAAAAATTGAAAAAATTATAATGAAATGAACAGAACTTGTTGTAAACGCTGAGATCAGGTTTCCACACCTCATGAGCTGCGAAATGTACTAAACTGATGTTTCCGTAATTTTTTGGGTCCCACTTCATGTGGTCGTCATTCCAAGTCTAAAAAACATAGTATTTTTTTCTTTATACTAATTAAATAGGTGCATTTATTAGGATTATGCCTCTGATGAGACAGCACAAATATTATTAACAATATTCTACCGTATTTTCAAATATATTGTTTTTTAGTAAGTTGCGATTGCGACTTGCGACCATTCACAACTTGGTCACTCTTAACAGTTTGTCTGTCTTTCTGCTTGTCAGTCTGTGGACAAAAGCATTACGTTACCCCAACTAATGCATAGTGATAATGGGCTTATTCTGATCGCAACTCGCAACTTTGCTACTCTTTAATACTATACAGTTTATTCAATAATAAAATTATTAAAGAATTCGTTTTACAAGGTAGTAGGAATGATTTTTATGCCTTTCTTACCATGACTGTCCACGCATGTAATGTAAAAACAGATCTTTGTTCATCCTAATGGGAAAATAATATGTATTCAGTTAGTGGATATGCTTTAAGCCAACTTATTTACCTTGGGAGTGTTTAAAATGCTTAGCTCATCAAAACGATTAAAAAATTATTGTTAGGCTTGATAAGGGTTAATTTAACAAGATAGTGTAAATGTAATTGCAAAACAGTTTTTCGATACATAAAAAATTGAAGTAGGTATATTTTACCTAGAATGAACTATAAGTGTTTCACTAGACCAAATAAACTGTTATAGCTTTCCATAAAATTTCAAAAAACTATTGATGCACAAAATGATAGATAGTCAGCTTAAACATTCCTCAAATGTATAAACTGACTGTGCCAGATAATATCTGCGGTAAATTTTTTAATGATTTCACTGGATTTATATGCAGTGTTTGTGAACGAATTACAAAACTAAATGTGATAGACAAGCTTACAAAATCAAATCCTTTGACTAAAATTTTTACTCCAACCAGTGTAGCATTTTGATGGATTTGGATAGGCCGAGCGTTACTGTCATAGTTGTCTAAAAGATCCCCACGAAGGCGAGATATGTCTATGCATAGTGAAACATATTTAATTTTAATAGTTTTACCTTACCACAATATATGCGACCATGCAACCAAATTCTGTATTTTTTAAATGTAAAAGTATTTAATTTGTGATACTTTATGTACCTGTGGGATCCGCCCCCAAGACTTGGTGAATAACACTAACTCCAAGAAATAACCACAGCAATCCTTTACCTCCACCACTGCTGGAGAAACTTGGGAGATTCATGATTAATCAGTAACACTAATAACTGATAGGTGCTAGTATTTCAAAACTAATCACAATTTAAGCTTGCGAAACATTAAACTACTAAGATACCTTCAGTATTAGGACTACTATTTTGAAATGTATGTTAATTTTTAAGTTATTACACCGAGCCGATATGCAATTTTCGATTGAGGACCAGCTAACGTTATTCCATGAGTTCCTAACCAAACAGATTTAAGCAGCAAACCACACCTGGCTTGGATCAACAAACTTTTGTTCAAAAAACGCCCCTTGTATGAAAAGGGAAAACTGATCTAGAGTTATGAAGATCATTTAGTTACATTATATTATTGTAGCAGATGTTATTATTTATTACTTTTATGCACATTACACCCACTATGGAAGTGACTAAAAATTCATTCATGAATGAAATTATTGTACACGATATAGAATACTATAGAACTAGGTAAATGTAATAACTATATACTTAATTTACTATTTTCTATCCAATATATATACACTGATCAATCATACTATCGAAGATAAGGATATCATGTGCCTAGGAAAGTTAGTGAATGGGAAAATGGGACCAATCCAGCCAAATTATTCTTTGAAATAAGCACATAACATATATGTAGTATCATTAATATAGGTAGGTAATCTATCATTCTGACTGTTTCTGCTTCACACAAGCAAATACCAATACTAACTTTATGGTTTTGCCTTGTCCGAACTATTCCTTATCCTTACTATTAATACGGATATTTATATAGCCATATCTGTATTATGGTACCTACTCCTTATATTTAAGTAGCTTATAATATAAATATTATAGCCTTATTATAATATCTATCTTCCTAGCTCTAGTACACAATCTAAAATGCAAAAACTTTTAGATATGAAAATACGTATTGTGTCTAGTGTAGTACCTATTATTATAATATTACTGTGTGTATATACTAAATTGCAAATGTGTTAGCATTGTAATTGAAAGGATGAAAAAATTAGTTTTCTGATATCAAAAGTTAGCATTTATTTTGTTAACATGTCCACTTGGATCTGTACATATTTTAAGGTATTAGACGGATGAAATTTATGCAGAACTATGCAAACATATAGCATCCTGTACTGTACACGTGCCACAATTTTTCCTTAAG
>JABASH010002170.1:0-21553 GCA_019776445.1 Tomocerus maximus
GAATGCTGCCCTTCTCCAAAACAAACCATTTCTGCAGACTTTCTCTGTGAAATACGCCCAAATCTCTTCGCTGTCCGAGGAGTTCTTCCATCCTCAGTACTCTGCCGCAGTGAAAAGCTTGGACTTGACAGGCAATCCCACGGATTGCAACTGTTCCGCCTACGCTCTTTTCCAATTCTTAAATAAAGCTAATGCCGCAGATTATGATATCTTGAATACCATTGAAGATCACCCTCACAAGCTTCAAATTACAGATGATTTCAATAACTACATTAATAGCAATAGCGAAACTAACAGTCCAAATGCCTTCAGCATAAGCGGGAATGTGTCCAGGAGACATCTCAGTCCAAATGCAATTCCAAAAAACACTTTTACCATCAGTACACAATTCCCATCCCACTTGTTTAGCATTCGTTGTCAACAACCAGAAGTATTTGCTGGAATCCTCGTCAAAGATCTTAAGCATTCTGACTTTGAACATTGCTTTTCCCAAGAAGACCATTTTCAGATTATGGTTATTTGCATTGCAGCTGCCATTGTATCCCTTATTTTCCTTACTTTGGGGATCAAGTTGTGTTGTGTGTACGGAGTGTGTTCTTTCTGCAGAAATAAGTGCTGTAATGGCCACAAAAAAGAGAAGCCGGAAAAACCGGAAAAATTATTTGATTCGATGATTGTTCTCCGAAGAGATTTGCCGCCCACTCCCAATTTCAATGCGAACGTTCCAAATGGAAAATCAGCCCTCGGCACCCCGACTCATATGGTGTATTGTAATGGTAATGGCAATGTTGTGAACGGCAATGGTAATGGCACTCTCCCATTGGGAATGACTATGGATTTCAACGGCTATCACCATCACCAACAACGTACACCGACTCATATGTCGCGTCCACTTCCTCAGCATCAACTCAATCAGATGAGCTTTTCTTCTCCACAAAAACAGCTTCACCAACACCAGCCTCCGGTTATTCTTCATTATGAATATCCAGATTTCCCCAGTATGCACCGGGTCAAACAAGTCCCCAGTGTTTTGGTATAGTAATAAGTAAAATACAAATATTATTGTATAATATAATGACAAATAACGTAACTTACTACTACCATAAATACATCACATATACATGATATTGTCTAATTCAGAAAGCAATAATTTAGATTCGGATAAGAATACCTACTACTTATGTAAACGGATAGAAAAGAATCATACCTATTACAGTACTTATTATAACGTAAGTTCAATTGACCTAATATAAATACCTATATTGCTTAGAGATTTTAACCAAGGATTCGTAATATAAATACGTAGATTTTTTCGTCATCTGTAGTAGTAGACAAAAAACACAACTCGCGATACAAGACAAACATTATTATTAGATACATGTAAATACGTACGTATATATAACTAACTATTATAACTTGTTGATATTTTAGCATGTATCTATTTATAGTAAGGGTAACCTAATAAGAGTTGTAAGCTTGTGGTTAACTTATTCGTTTATAATAGCGAAACTCCTTTCTCCATTTTCAGTGTATGACTCGCAACTTTATATCATTTGTATTTTTAGTGTTTTCTATTAAAGTAAGTTATACTAAGTGTACTGAATACACTGTAATTTTATTAATTGCTACTAGGTTTTCTATTTTCGTATAAATTACATTTATTTTACTTTGCAGGAGATACATCGTTTACAGTACTAACTAGCGTAAGTGTTATGATACATAGTACTGCACAGAGATCAATAAATAATGTAAGAAAAAAGTTGAATCTACATATTTAGAATTCGTGTGAGAGTGAGCTCGTTGGGAAGGAAGTGAAGACCAAAATCTTTTATGTAACCGCAACTAACGTCTATATTGCAATGACGTAATATTAAATGCATAGACTATTAATACATGCACTGAGTGTAGTAGCACAGTAAGTCAGCTTTAGAAAAAATTTATAATCTTAAGAATTTAATCTGAAACCCCTAAATCTTTGTAATTTATAGCATAGCGATATATACTATACAGTAACAGCTCAAAAAGAAATAATATTGTAAAATCTAAACCAAAATAATATATACGTGTCTATAAGTGCTCGCTCACTTTGGAATTCTGACTTGTGTTTCCAAGTTTTAACTGAAAACCCTTACATAAAAATTCATTCTGACTTCCAGCCAAGATTCTCATGGTTTCTTTTCATTTGATTTAGGTGCGTTGCTTTATTTTCTTTATAGCCAAGAGTTTTTTGGTAGATCCCATTGACTGCGTAACTTAGCATTATGCTTTGCAGCATTAAGCAAAGAACAGACTTTAGCACAGTACATACATAAGACCACAGGAATGGAAGCCAGCTGAAGGAAAGTAACTCAGGACTGGCAAATGTAACGGGGCATAGGCAAAGAATGGTAACACACCACACAAGGCTAGTTTTTTACGAGACTAAAATGGCCCTCCCTATCTGATTCAAATGGGCTGCAAGACGGTAACTTGGGATTTACTTTTGACCAACATCTTTATTTTATGACTTGTAGCTGTAGACTTGTTCTTAAAAGCTACTATTCTTTAAACTTAGTTAGAAAGTTAGGAACCTGCATTTAGCCCTGTCCTGAGTTTCATTTCAGCCATAGCCATGTGGACTGAATTGCTATTACTCATTCATCATCTATCTAACTTCACCAATTGGTCAGTTTCCCCCATAAAGGACTGTCAAATTACAAGCGAACCTTGAACAATTGAACTCTTCTTTTATACTATCCTTCACCAGTGCTTTACGAGACTCCTTTAGGCGGACTTTCCATTTCTCTTCAATTCTCTCTTCCGCAAGTTATTTATTGCTTGTCCAAATTTCATTTTTGTAGACCTACTTACTTAGTCCCTTATCTCTTGCCTCTTTAGGCAGTTTAGTGACGAGTTTGGTGAGATTCACTTGAGAGAGAGAAAGTGAGGGAAAGTACTAGAGGAAACTTTCTCTTTAAACCACTTTTCCCTTTCGGAAGCAGTGATGCTAATGCTAGATGAAAAGTTTCTGCCGTGATCATTAGATTCATTATCCTTGACACCTATTGCTTGCATAAAAGAGGAGGAACTGAGTGCATTCAATTAACTTCAACCTGCGTGAAGAAAAGGCATAGATTAAAGAATGAAAACAACAAATCCCTTTATGCATAGAGGTTCATTCTATATAAATATTGTATCCTTTAACAAGCATTTTCTTTAGTATATAGCAAATGATATAGATACTTTCACCTGACTCAAAGAAATGCACTATAGATACTAAAGGGAAGAAATAGGGGAAAGAATTTTCAACAGAAGCAAGAGGGTAACTGTTTAAAGGCAATTTCCGACATGCCAAAATTCCCCAAAACCCGGATATTAAATTCCGCTAAAAACGAAGCTTAACACAGACAGGGGAGGCGGATCATCCTCAAGTACATGTTGTAATTTTGCCATATTTTACTTTTACAACCATCTTCTAAATTGGATGCTTATACATCGCAGCATTTCTATTGTGTCCATTCATTTATAGCCATGATGTGCATACATGCATGCTTCTGAACAAAAACTACCAAAAACAGTTGCTGTAACCGACTCATTTCTATTTAGCATTGGTAAAACATACAAGCAATTTTAATTTCAGAATGGGAAAGCAAAACAGGAAGAAAAGTGATTGCTCCAGGAATACATACTACACACAATGCAAATGGATGTACAGACATTCATTAATAGTTCCCGCATTAGTATAAACCATACAAGCGTCCTTTCACAGAGAACTATTCAACTATAAAAGGAAAGAAGAAGCTGATGCAATGGAATAGCAATACAATAGCTTTATTTGTTTCATAGCTCTAGTACCCACACGAAATCCAGTTCCTTTGACGAGCAGACTACTTATAGAGCATATCACATCCATCGACTATTGTTATAAGCATAAGTATGTAGCTGCCTCCACTCAATTTTATTGAAGTAGTAAACGAAGACTCTTGCTTTTCCACTGACATCAGCTAAGTTTTATGGATACGGACTTTCTTCATACATTAAAGACTCGGGAAGCCTTTGTAGGATTAAAAGTCGAAAGAGTGAAAGTTAGGAAAAGGATGTAACCGCAGAGCATAGGAAACACTGTAGCGAACAACAAGCAAACAATGAGAGCTTTTCCCTTTGTCATCATAACCATTTAAAAAGCGTGCAATCTACCTACCTAAAGTTACAACACACTCGCTACTATACCAAGTAATGTACAAACTCTGAAGATAAGGCCCAACCTGGTTCCATCTAATTTTGAAAGAACTAAGAAGTGAGACTGAACTGACTTTCTATTCATCTCACTTTTCTCGACTAAACAATACTGGAGTGTGATAGAAATCTCTCCTCTTCTCAACAAGCTTACAACTACTACTGCACTACTACTCAACTCTTATTCATTATAATATTTGATTGTGCCACTCTGCCATCGGGACTATTCGACTATTATGTTGTATTGTATTCCTATGGATCTATTAGACACGCTACACTAGACCTATGTTCACAAAACAACTTCTCCCCAAGTCTCAATGTAAAACTTTCAAGTATCTCAGAAAGAAACTCGCGATTTTAAATGTAGAAAATGATAATGAGGAAGAAAAAGTTATACTAATTTAATGCATTACTACTCAATGCTAACCTCGCTTTACTTTGCACAATGATAATGAACAAAAGGTTTATCTTAGTAATAGGAGACTAAAACTAAATCAACTTGCATTGTAATGAATAAAGAACTGTTGAGCAGGCTAATAACAAAGACGTCAAGTGATACCACTTGATTGAAACTAGCCAGTTAATCTGGGGTAATGCAATAGCTGACATCATGGATTCATGGATCTTTTAAAACTGAAAACCAAAATCACTAAATGTACAGCATTATTGGAAATGTATGTTTTGTTCACTAACCTAGCTCCAGTTATGAAGTTTTGCAAATCATATTTTCAGTGTCAGAATCATCTTAGGTTTCAGATATTATTATCATTGATATATTTGGTTACATAAAATGGGTAAATACAATTTGTATTAAAACGTGATTTGTATTTAACTGCAGAATAATATTTATGCATAGAAGTACCCTACTGCGTTTCTATTGTTCACTGCATAATGTAAACAACAGCATGACAAAGATATTTCAACTTATCGTCAAAATGCCCTCCTGGAGAACAGAACAGATGAAATGAAAGCAACCGCGAAGGGAGACGGAAAGAAGAATAAAGGGAAGCAACCCAATCCAGACTAAACTGCTCCGAAACAGACAACTAGAGGGAATGATTCTCCTGCCCGGCTAGGGTTACATTAAGTTACGGCCACACTAATCGTGAGTAATACAAGAATGTGTACAGATAGCAAACAAGCCCAATGAACGAACAGACGAGCTACTGAACCAAAGCTCATACATAACACACGAAAGAGATATTACCGGGTAATATTGCATGTGAGATAGGGAATCCGAGTTTCACATGCCGAAAGACATCCCATCAGAAAGCACTGAGAGAGAGAAAGAGAGAAGATCATGACAGACTTTCACATCATCCTCTTCCTTCCCACCACCATCATCATCATCATCATTTTCCTCTGCCTAAGAGAAGACAAAACTTGAAATACCATCCAACAGTTGTTATACTTATACTGAGATATAAAGATGTATTCTATTACTATCTTAGCTCTTCCTTTTAGCTTCTCCGTACATATGGTCAGAATAGTTAACATTACAGTGCCTACCTATGTCTATATGAAAGATTTATGATTTTCTATCTTTATCGTTTATTTTCTATTATGCACATATATTTTTTATGTTTCGATAGCATATTTAGAATAGTACATCCTAAAACAACCATTATGCTGATTATGTTCTGTTTTATTAGCACGAAGAAAGAAACTCAAAGCAATATGCAAAACAACTGACAGTTATAAACTTTCTGAGTTTTTGTAGGATTCAAAAGTGATTATAGTAGGTATCTTTGCAATTGTGCTTATAGAGGACATAGAACATAATATAGGAACTCCCATAGAACAATTTGCAGATTAGACTGAGAATAAATTGCGGTATACTACTGAAATACGGAGAAGGTATAGTTATGCCTGATAGATTAAGTCACGAGTCGGGCCTAACTACTGGAGTAAAATGAGTGGAAGTAACAACAAAATAAATGCTAAGTGGACAAGAATCGCTTTGGAAGCAATTTCTCAAGTTGATTCACTTTCCACTTCATTGAGTTCCGATGGAGACAATCATGAGTCTTTACGGCATATACAACCAAACCATAAAAACCGCAACGAAAACAATGATTATCCTAGCGGGTTGTTAACATGCCAGAGCCAGAGAGCTCAATGCTATTTCGCATCCAACTTATTCATTATACAGAAATTATAAATAAATCCTCTTTGCACAAAATCATACTTTTTTATGAAATCAATGAGCAATTACAGCTGCAAAATTACTTTGTCCTGCTTTTCTAATCTTCAAACCGGAAAATCGTCCACTGCTTCGGAGGGGATCTTTTAATTATATTTCTGGCACTATACCATGCAATGATTCTTAGTTCATTTAATTTTGAATGATTAATACTTATGACCCGAGTATTAACTTAGGGAAACATAGCAGATATTTTGCAACCACGATTAGGGCATATGTTTAAAATTTCTGACTGTGAACGCGACACGTCGGCAAGAAAGCAGATACTATAAGGCTTACTGTATAGATAGAAGATATGTGTATTTTCTTAAGGAATCAGAAGTGGAAGTCTACTTTCCTAGCTCAAGGGCTCTTTCGCTCTCATGCATGCATAATAAAATGAAAAGGTGTCACTTTCTTTTCATCCATGGATGATTTGCTCCTGTTAACTTTCACTATTTCTGCACTTAGACTATCACTTCAAAATTACTACGACATGTACAACACAATTTCTGGGGAAATGCTGTAGATAGGATAGAAAACATGAGATATCTAAGAAATAGATCGAGACACTACTGTTCTTTAATAATACTATCTCACTGCAAGTAATAACTTCTTTCTCCGAATATATTTTCTCCGTCCACAGGAAATGCAATGCCGTGCCGACAGAATTTTCCATTCGAAGAAATCCTAGAAGCGAGTTCCTTGCATTATTAAAGATATAATGCAGATGTCTATTGCGCAATAATTCGCATCCGGAGGTAGAAATTTTTTAATAATGTTAGGAAACTTGATGTCGATGTGTCCTAAAGTTACTTAAGAGAAAGGAAACTAGGCATATATGTTTAAGGGAAAGTCAAAGAAAATTCTAGTATACAGCAGAGTACATTATAATAAGCATATTATCACGCATCGGTGTCCCGAACACTGTTGACTTGAGTAAAGCAAAGGTAGAGTTAGTCGCTTACTCTGAGAGATGTTTCCCTTTCTGGATTTTTTGATAGGGAGCGTTTCTTTTCTCGCTATTTTCTTAGCTCCCCACTCGAGATTTTCAACAGAAGCAACAAAGAGAGAAATTCTCAGTTATTTTTCTTAAAGAAGCGTTTGTGTACTTTACCTGTTCTAAAAATACACTTTAACTAGCACTGTCACTGCAATATAACTTTCATGTGTCATATTATTAGCTTATTTTGTACTGCGGTGTGTACGTGTGATGTATTGTCAGTTAGGCAAGACCACCCGCTTCCAACTTTCATTTTCTGCCATGAAAGGCACAAGAAAAAACCGAATGAATTTTAAGCTTCATTCTATCCATCCATCCATCTCCTTTCCGTAAGTTTACATAATAAATAATATTTTATATAACAAGGAGGACAAGGAGGAGTAGGGCAAACAGGAAGGAAGTGTTACTGGATATTACATAGTTGTGTGTTCTCATGTATGTATGTGTGCACGACTTGGCATTGCTTGGCTTTCATTCGGCTTGTCAACCAATAACAGGGGCTCTTGTCGGCTTCTCTATTCATTCATTTTTATCCTCAGTCAGTCAGGATCCATTTTCGCCGGTAAAGTGAGGTAAAGTTGTAGAAGAGAAAAGAAAGGAAATATTGCTTCAAGTCTGGTAATATTTGTCACCGAGTCGGGTGCGATTTTTAATATCTTTCTGAAAATAAATCTTTCTTGGGTGAAGGAGAGAAAACGTTAGTACTTAGGAGTGTAGGCAGAGTCTATACCATTATAGTCAAGTCGAGTAAGAAAATCTGTTGGAATGGGAGGTGGAAAAGGCAAGAACTAATCGGAAAGTCTAGTCAAAGGAAACGAAAGGAAAGTACGCATCACCAAAGCAAATACGAAGAGTGTAAAGTGTAATACTTAACACAGCTTCCTCTGAGTTATGCACTAACAGTAAAATAAAGTAAAGCACAAAATATCTTAAGCCGAGCCAAGTCAAGCTCAGCCAAGAAAAGAAAGGGAAATGATGACAAGGATACATACAGAGCAATACAGTCATTCCTCTGCTCCTTGTTCCCTGGAAAAGGATGCAGTCACTGTTGTGTTCACGGAAAAAAGGAAAAAATCCCAAAAAAGACAGATCAGGCTCATAAATAACTAGGCTGGGTTAAATGGTGGTGAAAAAGCAGGAGAGGAAAACGAGGAGGGTGAACTGGCATGGCTCAACTACCTACTAAAGTCTTTTAATAATAAAAACGGAAACCGAGGCTCGTTGGTTGTTGGGAAAATCAAAATATAATGTAAGGTTTATGGTTATATTACATATTTATATTATGACCATGGCATGCACATTAGTTCACACTTTAACTCAGATTGCCATGACTTGTCTTGACTGGAATATGTAAAGAGTTAGGTAGATGTGATGTGATGTGCATCGTCCAGAACTGAACAGAGTCTTTAAGAATCTTGCCGAGTTATCGCCATTTATCAATTTCACTTTTCAGAGCAAGAGAAGTCGAAGGCAAGAACGCTTGGCGACAAAAATTGTTTAATGGCTCGTGAACAACGTTTCGCCCATCAACCGTCCATACTTTACTTACCACGCTTTACGTATGCAACATCTAACTGTGCTGACATCATACTACACTACTACTCACCTACCTACATCAGTTTACTTACGATTAGATTTAACTTATGCCATTACAATTCACACTTTCAATATACAACCGGAAAATCCTCATTGCTATGCATGCCGACTCTAAACTCTCTACAGCACTAAGGCACTTAAAAGATATGGCTATCTGTACAGAAATATAAACATTGGCTCATACATTCAGTTAGGGTGAGGTTGTGCAACAAATGTACAACTACCATTGCTACTGTCCTTATAAATACTAAATAAATAGCTCCATAGACACTGAAAACTTAACAACTACACGTATCATGCTTTTTACTTATTTCGATTCGTCTGTATATACGTTCCTAATACTCATATATGTAACAAAGTATACGAATAAACGTACAACTCTTCTATTTTTAGAAAACCCATTTTCTTTAACGTATATCTGCAGTCTGCAGTAGGTTGTAAATACTAGGAACATACTTCCTGAAAAAGGCATAACTTCATTCATATCATTTTGAATTCTTATAAAAAATTCCATTAAAATGTTTTCTGAATTGAAGTGCACTAATAATTGAATTGAATGATTCTTCGATCTCTGAGTGAACGCTATAATAATGTTAATAAATGCAGTAATTATTTTAGTGTTATGAGGAAAACAAACTTTAATAGTACCTACTGGTTGAAATAAGCTACTGAAAATTGCGCTTATTACTGGGAACTGTGACACTTTTGAAACTCATTTTTAAAATAAATTATTTTTTTCTGCCGATGTTAGCAGATCCGCAAATTCCATTGATTTGTAAATGCTAGTATGAATTTATATTTACACGGGCAGCCTAATTGTCGTGGAATTAAATGCAAACATGAAAGGTATCCTAGTAGTGGATTTAAATGGTATGCCTGTACCCCAGGAAAAAGGGGAGTCCATTGTTTGGTCTCATAATAAAAAGCTTAAGAGCACGTAGCTGCAAACAAAAGTAGGTGGGAAGAAGTCAATGAGCATTACGTTTAGCGTGCAAGATAAGACGTGAAGAAAGACACTGGGGAAATCTGTGTTCCTATTTTTATCTGAATACCTGACGATGCAATGGGTTAACTTAAGTTACGACGCCTTAAGTTGGTTTGTTTACGTTTGGCTGTTGTGGTTTTCTCTGGGTGTGTATATCCATTGTAATAATATGTAGTATGCTTTGGGGAAACTTTTTCCTATCTCGTTTAATTCTATTGTACATGTACTGCGGAGTACATGCACTATGTAGTAGAACTACATTGAAATAGTAATGCATTAATAGCAGCTATAGCACACTCAAGTCGAGTCTATTCCACTTTTCTTGCAGTGGTGAACTGATGTGAAGTCCTCAAAGAGAAAAAGAAGAGCATTTCACATTTCATGCATTCTAAGCATCACATTATACGTACGTAATTCCAAGTAGATTGCAAAAAAGCCTATTCTTTATATTTTTTCATTGTGCAAAAAGATAGTTCAACTGAACTGGAAAGTGAAGTAAAGTGAAGAGTCAACTTGAGTTTCGGGTTTAAATGAGAAACTGAACGGAGTGAGTGAGAGAGAGAGAATAAATGAAGGAATGAAGGAATGAATGAAAGATGATGCATGCAAATGGAACTCTAACTAAAAAGATTGTTGAATTATAACTTGAGTGTTCTTATGTATGTTAAACACGAGACGAGAGTGCCTGGTCTGGTCTGTCTTCACTTAAAGGGTGAAAGGTACGACAAGTGCTTCACGGTCGAGGTTTCCCTTTTCATACACTCACGGGCACTAGTTAGTGTTAGTAAATATATTACCTGTCAACGGGTCATTAATCATTTTCCAAGGTGAGTTATTGCATATATTCGGAAATTGTAGAGAGCCTCCTTAAAAATATCATTACTACATACCCACATTTATCACGGACAAACTACCTAGAGAGATTTAGCAAATTTCACGAGAAGACTCTTATTACTCAAATTAACTTTGCCTTATGCACTTATACATGAATTTATTTATACAACTGTACCTGATGCAATCCGAAACTGAACTACAATAAAATGAATTAAAAAAATTATTCCCATCATTTAGATTTGCAGGTATTTGAGAAGGTATTTGCAACAGATTTAATAAATAAAATTGCATTTTACTAGTGGGATGTTCCTGTACATTTTATTTGCTTTAGCATGCTCTCCAATCCCGAGGCAGGCAATCCTACTTAATTTTTGCAAATTGTAAAGGTGTTCGATTTACGTAAAGAATCTTAAAAGTACCTATAATTGAGTAAATCTGCATTGGTATATACATAGCCTGTGTAAATGTCAGGTTGTAAAACTTAGCACCATTGTACCCATAAAAATCGCTTTATTAGGAAACTTAGGTCGTAATACTCATAGAAGTATGTGTGATAAAGAGAATGTGCTATTTTCTTTTTCTTCTCGGAAAATGTGTGAATTCACTTGATGACGTACATTGCTGATTGCTGATGTTTTCACAGACTTTCAGGTTATTTCTATTGTAAAACACATTATGTAACTTGTGTCGTGACGGTAATTGTTTAGCTAGAAAACAACATTTCCCTATTGACTCGGGTTGATTAATTGGCTATAGATTATTGTACTAGGAATAAAAGAACTCTATTTCTGAGATATACAAGCAACATTGTGCATGATAACATACCGTCAGTAACGACTTGGTTTACAATCAGAAAAAGTAGAATAATATTGTGGACTACGGTGCTCACCTAACCCATGTAATTCGGAATATTCTAGTATTGTGAGCGTTTGGTGTTGTATGGCCCATTAAAAGGTGATGATACTACGAATGAAATTGTGTTTGCATTGTATACATTCGAGACTAATAATTTTTGATGACCTTGATGACAGCAGTTATGATTAGTATTACCATAAATTACCCGTAAGTCTTTCTTTGTAATAGGCTAGGCTATTTGTACCAAATGAATACGTAGAGTCAGAGGCGAGTACAATTCTCTGCAACATTAGTAAGCTTTGCTTCCACTGTAGTGCAGTGTGAATGACACAATAATGACGGTAATAGTCACTGTCCTGGGCAATATTCATGAGTGAAAACGATGAATAAAACTCCTTCGTATGTACACGTTCGAATGATGTTGCAATTGTAATACACTTACACGAGTACTACGGTGAATTCTGTGCAACACACGAGCTTACGCTTTCCATAATAAAGATATTAGGAAGAAAATTGCTGAGCAGAATACGAAGAAGATGAAGCTTTGAGTCCATAGCCTCGATTGTGAAATGCATAAGTGTATGTATGGTGATTTTGCTCATTGTATTTGTCCTATAGCTGTAGTTGGTAGGACTAGAAAAGTAAAATGAAACGACTGACTGAAACGAGCCAGGCAAACGGTCTGTTAGCTTTCTATTCTTATGTAGCAACTATATTTCTTACTTTGAATTTGTTATACAAGTGTAATGGGAGCGGTAACAGCATTCCACATAAAAGCTTGCTCCATCAGTATACTATTGAGCACTAGATTACATTACACATTTTATTTCTCATAGTAATTGTGTACACGATACATGTATGGACATAGAAACTTTCTACTACAGAATAAAGATTCCTCTCTGCATAATAATGGATTCGTAGAACTCGGCTTTGAGGGTTATGTTATGGCTTTATTACAGAAGAAATAAAACCAAGTCAGTTGTATTGTTGAATGACATTACCTACGTAAAGACTCGAGTGCCCATTACTATACAATTTCCCTTCCACGAATAACCATGGGATATCGCTGCATGTGAAATAAGAACAAGGAAAAAAGGTGCCCAGACGAATTTCCAGCAGACAATATTATTACAGCAGAGATAAAAGTGAGCTTTCATTAAATTATGCATAATTCCCCTTAATGCACGGGTAAACAGCGCAATCTTACTAAAACTACTATCAGCTGGATGTTTCTCGAGAATTTTTGTCATAATATTTGTAATACATGCAAGAAACAATCAGCAAACTCTAGCTAACTCAACTAGTATTATGTAAGTGCATAGCTGACTTGACTTATTGTTAGCCAGCACAGCTTAGAAAGATCTATACGGCCAAATATTTCAAATGACCTTTTGTTTACATACTCTCCTCCTCTTGCAGATATCTATTCTGATGCTGCTGTGAAATTTTATGTGTCATTTTAGCTAAGATATGAAAGAAAATGAAAAAGACGGGTAAAATGAAAATTCCTGGCTCCCAGCGACTTTCACTGCTGACTGGGAACGTTACTGCTTTCCTACTTCAGCAAGAGGAGATGGCAAAAACATAACATAAAGTAAAGGAAATTCAAAGCTTTCTAGTTCACTGCAACTAGAGTCTCCCACTAGTGAACAGAGTATAAATAGCAGCCCTTCTTTTCCTTACGGCACATAAAAAATCTCTGCTGATGATATTAGATGCTCTTCTGTTGACTCACACGCATAAGCTTCATTTTCATAAGAAGTTACGTAATTCGATGTGATGCTCTCTGTGTAGGTACCCAGGAAACTTGCCTAGAACTCACTAGCTACTTACACTCTGCTGCAAAGACACAGGGTCTTGCTATATACGCACACAGAAAAGTCAAGAACAACCCAATTTGCAACATATCTCCACAAGGTGAGTAGAGTAACTACTATTATGATATACCGGCAGACTTTCACTACACTCCTTTTCCTTATTCTATTTTTGACTCGAATCGGTGGCGATTGCCTTCAATGTTCAGTCATTCAGTGCTTAGCAAAGGACAAAACCTTATTTGATCCAAATGAGAAAGAACGCTGTAACATTCTGTTGGGAAATTGAGAACTGTTGTTCCTACAATGAGATGCTCTACACCTCAACTCCCTTCGCAACTTACAAAATACAGCGAAGAGTTTTCTTGTAAAAAATTTACCAGAAAATACATAAATTGGCAAACTTTGTTTTTAAAGAACACTTTTTGTTTCAGCTCTCTAATACTGTGTGATGGAATTTATGAAACATGCACTTCAACCTGGCTTGACTTAGGTGCTCGCGATCAGTCAGTCAGTAGTTTTGTAGTTTTACTGAAACCTTCCCCGAATCCCGATTCAACTTTTCACTTACGCATCTTAACCAGTCCGCAGGGTAAATCGGGAAAAGGAAGCAAGTCAAAAAGATATTTACAAACTTTGAACCTTAGAGAAAAATTCACTCATTATTATGCAAAGTAGATAGAACAAAACTTAGCACAAGATGGATAGTAAATTACAATTGATTCATAGTTCAGGATGAGAATCAGCATCTTTTAGTATCCACGTTTTCCTTACGAGCGAGATTAGTTGATTTTGAAAAAAATGACACGCAATTGTTTCCTGAACTGACTTTTGTAATACAACTGTGATCTATTGCGTGAGATTATCATTAGCATAAAATTATTTGATGATAATATTAGCCAAGATTAACAAGAAATCTTTGTATGCTTAGACTTTTGAGTTGGAAACTATTATTGTCTAATGATGGCTAATTATACCAGTAAAATATAACGATTTCCGTCAGAAATAACAGAGTGATACTGAAAGAAACTATTTCAGGAGAATAACCGAACGAATATAAATAACTGCTACGGAAAGCCAAATGAAAAAGACAGCAGGATGACAATAGAGTAATCTCATGTTCCCGTAAAATGTCCAGCTGATCAGAGAGGCTTATATGGGTACTTAATGAAATCACTTTGCTTTGGATTGGGCTTTGGATTAACCCCATAGTGAGCTAAAAACTTCATCCATTGCTAAATGACTGTTTAATGTCCCACTATGGAATACACAATTCACAGCCCAGCAATAGGGCACAATACAACAAAAACCAGCCCACCCTACACAGAAGAAGTAAGCAATTCTATCCTACCTAAAATTCTATTCTGTCCGCATTATAAAACTCACCTCTCTCTCTCAACGCAAAGCAAGGAGCATTGAATCACAGCCTAACAGCAAAGTACATGCAGTGTAAATGCTCCACGAATCGAATGAATGGGGAAGGAAAGTAATTCCGGATGAAATTGAATGACTGAAGCGAAAAGGGAAAATTGTTTGACTCGAATACAACACTCAAAACGACCAAGATCCTTTCATTTCATTGTCAAATCGCATCAAATCATCACGAGATATTATACAGATAGCATCCCCTCGGCTTACGAGAACAACTTAGGTTCGTTATATGACCTGGCCTTATTATTATTCTTTAGTCTCATTAACAGAGGAAAAGTGATTCTTAGTAGACAATGCAATCGTTAACACTCGTGATCACCTCATTTTCTTCTGTTTTCAACCAAAATGGCACTGCACTGCTTTTATCTCTTTTACTGAGGAGTAATTTAGAAATATTTCAGACCCTGATCGTTTTAATTGTGTTTCTAAACACATAATACACACAGAATGGATAGACAATGAAACGCCAAGTACTATTGTGTATAAATGAAATGCGACTCTGTACGGAGACAGATGGGTGAGATTTATCCTATATGATATGTACTTTATCTGTACGCGTTCGTATAGTATATATTTAATATATGTTATATAACATACTTGCATGTAGTAGGAAGAATACATATCATGTTGATGTACTTAGGTAGTAGGAGAATATCTATCCATTTTAGTTCTAGCATTGCGTATCAAAAGGTAGTGTGTATTTATTATGCATACAAGAGCGTGTGCTTTTCCCAAAGGGTTATAATATGTAATAGCATACCAAGGCAAGGATGGTTTTCTGCGTAAATCGCATTACGCTGCGAAAGTACACTTCTCTTTCCTTAAATCGAGCTCATTCTCTACGAAACTACATCATTTATAACAAGTCCCCGAGTTCATATGTAACACTCAAGTCTACATATATGATATTTGCAACGTTCGCATACCATTTATAGTACACGCATTCACGCACTATCATTTCCCTGAGTGAATAATAGGGAGTAGGCACGGGCCAAATAAATAGACACCATATTCCTACATATTATAGAGAGATCTATCTCAGGACTGGCGTTTACACTGTTTACTACTGTGTATTGCGGTAAGGATGATAGCCTGTACGTGTAACCGATAACCTCTGAATACATGTATTTGGTGCCTACTTATATAACGGAACATTAAAATTTCATTTCTCATCACATCATAAAGGAAAATTAAGGCTGTGCGTTGCATTCTGCGTACAATTTGGCCAAACAAACCAAGTGCTCTTGAAAAGTCCTAAGATTATTTCTCAAAGCTCATTGTCAGTTTAATGTCCTAGAAATAATGCTGTTAGATATTTCTGAAGCATTCTCAACCAAGAAGACTGGTTTTTGCTGCCTTACGTGGTTTTATTACAGATTTACTGATTTAATACCACATCAAGCACCGTTGGTAAAAGAGAAAATTGCATAAGAAGATGGGCTAAAAGAAAGTCTTGCACCGTTTGCAGTGATATAGTGTACTAGTGTAAATAGATGATGTTTTTGTTTACTGTGCGTGTCGGCATTCATTCGTCTGACACCATTCGATGGCCAAATATAATGAATATTTTAGCCCAATTATTACCTACAAACTGGATGAAAATTAATAACTTTTGCCGAAGAAAGCCAATTTTCTCATTCCAATACAGACAGGGAAAAAATCAATTGAGTTATGTTACTTCTATTGTCAGCTATTTGAACTTTCGATTTAAAATTCTGCCAACTCTCGCATAAGACTAGAGGTAATTCGCAGCAGACGTTAAGTGAGAAATAAAATATTAAATTACGATGGTGAGGTTGGTCATTAACATTGAATTTGCACTCGTACCAGTAGCCACTTTCACTTGAGTTCTGCGTTGTGCCCCCATTAGCAGTCGAAAGCTATAAATAAAATATTAAATGACGATGGTGAGGTTGGTCATTAACATTGAATTTGCACTCGTACCAGTAGCCACTTTCACTTGAGTTCTGCGTTGTGCCCCCATTAGCAGTCGAAAGCTATAAATATTATGAAAGGTGAATTTTTTCCAATGAAAATCCCATTACACTATGTCATATGTGTCACGGGAAATTGTGAGCCAGAAATTATGACGAGAGAAAATAACTTTCACATTTTAGGTTCTGCCGTGGCTGACTTCCTCGGAAACATGGGCAATAACCATTAAATGTTAGATTTGTTGTGCAGAACGAAAGTAGGCTCACAGGCACAAATTGGAGATTCTTGTTTTGTTCATTCATGGTTGTACATACATTATATGCCCACACAACAGCGCATCACTATTCATTCATATGGAGAACCCCATTATTCCATTGTCCAGTTCATTTCAGTTTGACTAGCCAAGTCACAAAGGACAGGATATTACATTTAAAATTAAAACAGAAAGTGGGTAGGACAGAGGACCATGGAGAAATGTCATTTACTATTTTACATACCAACAGCTCGTGGAAATCATTAGCATTTCTCTGTCTGTGCACTACTCCTCATTGTCTGACCAGAATACCTTCACAGGACTGGGACTAACATTAAACTGTCTATTCATCGGATAGGTATACTTATAGCCAGACTGGCAACTTAAATTACACACTTTGCTGCTATATGAACGTTACCATTGTATGGTACACTTGCGGTGCCTATGTATGTGGAATAATGATTTGCTCTAATTTCCCCAAAGTCTAAGTATAGCTCTCTAAAAGAAATTACGGATTATATGCATGAATAAAGTATTATTTAACCATGCTAAATGTAAGTTGGACACACTTCTATATGTACACAAGTATTACAAATATATAGCATTATAATTCATGGTTTATATTCACTTACCACTCTTGCACTTAATACTTGGTGAATGTGCATATTTTGGGCTGGCTTGTGCTGGTGAAAGCTATCTGGCTCCGTGGTCCACTTGAATTCAGTTCTGAAAGAGGAAGGTATTATAATGACATATATTTAAGCTTCTCATCAATCGCTTGTGTTCTGTGACAGGAGTCTTTCTTCCAAATCCCCAATGAATTCACTTTCCTCATGATGTAATTTCCAGAGGGACAACCTGACAAACATACTGCAGAGAACGGAATGACAAATAATAGTAACTACCTAACTGGTAATATGGAAAACATGCTCTGTATTCTACAGTACCTAATAATCATTGGTAATATAACATAGCTTTTATCTTTCGGTTAAATTAGAGTAAACTTTGTAATTTCTACAACTCTTGCCATTTACAATCAATTTTACTTTCGTTTAGTGGTACCTACCTATATTTTCCCGATTTTCCGACTATAAAATTAGTAAGCAATCTATAATTATTCATCTTCTGTAATTCATTCAAACAGTAACTGACACAAACTCCAACACAATGACTGTCGGCGGTCTGCAGACTAATTTATTTGTCCAATCCTAGGAGGGGATCAGTAAATACTGCCGAAGTTCGAAAAGAAAGTCGCACATATTATGATTACTGGTCACGGTTATCTAGCAAGTGAAACCCATCAGAGGATGGGGGTCTGTTCTTTGTCCACAGTGGGGCTTAGATGACCTCTCCATCTGGTGGCGAATTACCCGCGATTTGCAATGGTACGAAATTTAGTACATGGGTTACTACGTGTTTCCGGCTAACACACTCTGAAGTACCCTTTTCTTCAATGCTAAGGGCTTACACCGATCCTAGTCAAAAAGATGGTTAACCCAAGAGTGATTTGTACCGAGGAGTTGGCAATGGGCCCGTTTATGTAGCCTGCGCCATGGACGACATATCTTATTTATAGTATGCCGTCCATCTCTTATAACAGAACATGATGATGATGAGAAAGAAGAGTCGCTAGTCGCCGAGGAAAGGACTATTGTTTCATGTAATAAATGTGCTCCGTAATAACCTACATAATATTTTATCCCTCTATCCTTTCTTCTGCAGGCTGTCATTTTAATATAAGTAGATCCTCTTTATATCATTATTTAACACTATAACACAATATTTAAACAAAGATACGTCCGGATTTTCTCCGTTTTATGTTCTTTTGATTGCTTTTCCGTCGACTCACAAACTCACAACAGAGTCGAGGAGATAAAAGGAAAACGCTATCCATCATTATATACTTTCACTGGACAGATTTGTAAAGAATTGAAATCCCAGTGCTATCTCCAGATCAGTTTAAATATTTGTTGCTCTACTTTCCATTTTTCCTTCCCCACACAGAATGATTTTCATATCAGCATCATTCCAATTTACCCGTTTTCTACATTACTCATTTATGTCCTATTTATATTGCTTTCCCCGTCTTTGTTGATGAAATTTTCTAGATACCCTAGTAAAATAAGTTTTCTCATAACTTTATTTGCCAACATTGCAAAACTATTATTAAACAATCGCACGCTGGCGATCAGAGACGCTGCCACCAGATTGCCAGCAAAATTAATGTGGGAAATCCAATGGAGAACTGCAGAGTTGATAATTCCATTAAAAATTGATTTGAGCACACGAATAGAATTCTAATTATTTACTTTTCCCTTCAGATACAGTACACACAGTATGTGTAAGTTAAGTTATTAAAATATGGGCTACAGCCTTGGAAAATTGCCCAGACGAGTTAATATTAAAATTATGTGATAGTGTTGTTTTAGCTTCCAAGCTGACTGACTCGTTGGCAAACTTTCATTTGGAATTCAAGCTCTAGGATTTCCTTGTTCAAGTTGAAATGGATGGGAAAATGAGAGCGAATTATCAGTGGGTATCGTTATGCAATATAATATATCATGGCTCTTCTGGGTGAGCTGGGAAGCGAAGATATAACGGACATCATTACTTAGCTTGAACCTACATTGTGTTTAGTGAATGGACAGTCCTTAGCTTTCTCTGGCTTACATAGAAGAGCTTAGCCAGATGGTCAAATCAGAGAGAAGAGAAATGACTTTTTAATTAGATTCAGGAAAAGGCGATAATTATTACATTACTCTAAAGACCGAAGCTTAGGAAACTATTCTCTCGCATTCATTTACCAATTGGGATCAATGTGGACCTACAGAGTGAATCGCTGAAATTCAGTTTTACTTTTGGCTTGATAGACCGGACTTTCATTCATTCGCCTGTAAATACAATTCCAGGAAACCCGAGCACATTCCATTACTTTCCCTTGATATATCGCATGTATATTGATACTAGCTAATTCAGTCTCTGTTGTCTATGTACTCGATTGTTCAATTTAGTATTTAAAAGCTCAAGTCACAAGAATATGTCAGCTATTGTTATAGCCAGCAGTATTCAAGCCTATATAGATATGTAAAACCTAATTTATTTTATTTTCGCCAACTGCCAGCTTGAAATGAAAAAGAGCTGGATTAGACGTGGACATTGGCAAAGGCCACTGACTTACGATGAGCTAGCATATTTCATTGTGTAATGGAACAATCTTGTTATGTATTGAATTTCAAAACACAAAAACCAATTACACTACAGAATCTAAATCGATACGAGATTCAAAAAAACAGTCAGCAAATAAGTAGATTCAAAGGAAGCATGAGATAAAACCTTCTGGTGAAAAACGGAAATGTCACGGGTGCTATTGACAGATTGGTGATGTAAAGCGAGCTTTGCATTTCCCTTTTTGTTTTCCTTATTTAGTTTCATGGTGTATAGTTAAGCTCATCTGATCATACAAAATGGAATTTGTTTTTGCGGATATGCATGGTTGTTTTCACGGTTCACAATCGCTTATCAGACAAAAGAAATAATAGAATATCATTCGGACTGTTTTGTCTTTTTCGTATATTAAATGTATACCTATAATTGACAGTCCCTTGGCTGATTCTAGAGATTTAAGAAAATGCACATACCTACATTCCGACTCACCTTTATACATAGGTAATTGAATTGCGAGCATTTCTCTTCAAATCACTTTTGGCAGAATGTGCGAAAGAAACCCGAACAGAAAAATTGCTTTTGTCTGTTTCACAATTGGAGAAAGTGGTAACAGTGCTCTGATAAAATAAATTTGTATCTCTTTTTCCCCATGCGCTTTCATTCTCTATTCGTAGTAATAGTATACACATTTGCAGGACTTGACAGATGGGAAAATACATAAGAGGATCAAGAACAAACCGATTGATATTGATATTTGGTTTAGCTATGAAAGCCACACAACGAATAATACACCCTTTCATTGTTCTTGGCAAATGACATGTTCTTAAAAAGATAAAGAGCAAATAGAATGTCAAATGCCATGATAAGAGCTATAGCACTTGTCTTTCTTCTATTATATACTTACTTTCTTTATAAAATCTGAAAATGCCTCCTTCTGTGGTATTACCTAAATTTGTTGAAGATCGTTAGCGGTTAGTACATGGTAGGAAGAGTAGGGCTGTTTGCCTGTATTATTAATTTTGCGGTTATATGCAGTTGAACTGATTGTGAGCTAAAGTGTTGAGAAACTAACAATCCAATAAGCAAACAAATTACATGATGAACGTGACATAAGTCTTGATGAACGTAAAGGTGGCTTTTACATCTAACTTCTTATATTGCATTGTAGTCATAAGTTAAGCTAATTTAGTCTCCCTTTAAATAAACCAAACTTAATCTGGAGAGAGTGAATGGCAATTCCCAAATCTAATAACAATAGCGAGAGCGCGTAGATGAAAATATACAG
>JABASH010002171.1:0-21547 GCA_019776445.1 Tomocerus maximus
ACGGAAGATTCATTTAAAAATAGTGATATTACTTGCAAAAAATACATTTAAATTACATTTTAAAATATCTCACTATATGGTACTTTAAAATAGGAAATTGGTCTTTTCACTTCAATTAACAGAAAACGCATAGAAAAACTAGCTGCATTTCTGCGTTTTCCGTCGTCATCTTTTGGTCGTCTACTAATTCTTTTATCCACCCATCCATCAGTGACAAATTATCCGTTTTGCACTTACGTACCTATACTCAGTTTTTTCAAGGTCGAGTTAGTCACCACGGTCGGTTTTACAACTTCGGTTACTAATTTGACTTAGATGGCTCAATTAACCACGTGGATAAATATTACATTGATGATTTAAAAATCCCTGACTTTTTACCAATTCTTGATTGCAGAATGAAAAGCAGTTAACTTTTTAATTTGATCAAGCAATGAGACATCAAATCAAGGTTGGTGAATCAAGCGAATTTTTCTTAGTAGATAAAATATCTATCAATATTTTAGGCCTAAAATATTTACGTATGTTACATTTTTTAAAACTCAAAATATTTTAATATACATATTTACGAAAATATTTTGATATTGTATCCCCACCCCTATGAAACGAAAAAGTACACAAGGAAAGTTTATATTTTTTATAGAAGTCCTACCCCTGGTCATTAGTAATTACATTATTCGAAATCGGAATAGTTTTAGGATGTTCTTAGCACATGCTATATTCTTAGGAGGATATTCAGCCCTAAAAGTTTTTGTAGTCCATCAAAATTGAATAGGCACAATTGTTACTGAATTAAGGGCAGTTTCCGAAATACTGTAACACATTTTTCGATTTTCAGTACTACAATTCCGTTTTCCACAGTAGCTTACGATATCAAGGCATTCATTTATGAACTCAATAAATTCTAAATTCCGTATTTGCATGAGAAAAATAAGAAATACTGGCCATAAGACTTTTACGATTTGCAAAACTTTATCTACCTGCAATAAATACCAGATACAGATTGCGTAGCAGATCGAGCCAATATTATTACGTAATCGAAAATATGAAAATATTACTCTTTCTCAGTAGCCAAGTATTAAAGTTTCTATAATAGTATGATACACTACTGTGAGGTCATGACTGGGTATTTCACCTAAAAACACATTAGTCGATTAGTTTAGAGTCAACACAACAGTAAGTATAAAAACTTTTAGTGCCTATTACTGTACTATATGAATAGAAGTGGTATTTACCTATTGGACCAAAAACCCTAATTTTGATATTTAATAGCTGTAAAACTGTAAAATTCAATATTTATCTTAAATTTATGGCCTTTGTGTAAATAATTACCATCAGTTTTGTTCCAATTGTAAATAGAGGAAAGATTTATGTTGTAAGTCCTGACATAATGTTCTTTAATGCACGTAACATATGGAAGTAGTGGTCATAAGTACAATTAATGGAATTACTTATAAGTTAAAGTTAATATATTAGGGATGAGTATGGTATTTAGGTAGATAGGAAGTACATAGAAGCTATTCTGAGAATGAACCACTTTGGAGAGAAGAAATAGAATCGTTGTGATTCTTTAGAAGTCATAAGTAAGGAGTAAGTAGGTAGTGAAAGAATAACGTAGGTATGATAAGGTTCTATGGAGTTATAAATATAAAGTCATGAAAGCCCAGAAGTTAAGTCTCAGCTGAAGCCTTTACATGATAGATATCCGTCTATTCTGTCTTAATGTAACCCATGATATGCGACTGACGACGCAATTGAATAGAATTGAATGTGCCATCCCTTGAAACGTCGAGGCTGTGTACCTTTGGTTTGCTGTCTCCTGTCCTGGATCTTTTTAGACTAAAATAACTTTCCCTCTCTCAACAATTCTCAGCTCATTCTCCTAAACAGTTCTTTATGCAGTAAAAGCTCTATTCTATGCTGTAGTGTTTGGCGGCAAGTCTCAGCTCGGCTCAAGCTCAATGGAGTGAAAATACCAGTTAGTCTATCATTTCCCACCGCTCCATTAGCTCCAACTAATCGGAATCTCACCCACCGATAAATTCCCCATCTCATATACTAGTGATGAGGATGAGATACTTATCGAATCTCTTCAGAGCATTTAGTTTAGTTGACTTTATATTGTATTCACATTACATCAGATCCAAGGGAACCTGACACATGTACACGGACTATACATACTAGAATGTTTTCCTACTCCTAATACATTGTAGTAGATAATACTAGAGAAACTACGTACGCACAGCCAATTCAATTTCACCCAATTCAATTCTATCAATTCAGGAGCAGGCTGCTTTAACCGAATGGATTGGAATCAAGTGCATTTCCCTAATACACACTACTATACTAAAACCTAACGTCCTCCTTATTTTATAGTTAGTACAGGCTACATGTGTAATCCAACATTCAATAGATAATAGTAAACTACAGTATTGCATTACCTATTAGAGAACTTGTGGGAGCATCCCCATACACACGCCCACCCTAGACTTATTGCAATCACGGCAAGTGAAATCCAAATAGTAGAATGGAAATAGAAATCTCAAAAATAGACACACATAGAGCTATATTGTTTTCTTTTTCCGGACTACAGAATTAAACGAGTTATATAAACTATATATAGATCCAGATAATTTTATATATAAAGAAACTTACGATCAGAGCTGTGCATGCATGGGATGGGTTTAGATTGCACCCATCTCATTCGCCATCCACCACAACATAACACAACACATTAAGTCTGTCACTCAATTCACTTACGAATACAATCAAAGCGATATTCACTCGCCACACAGTCGACGGACATGAACCGTGTGCGTCTGTTCTGTCTGTTGCTTCTATTATTGAAGTCGACCACAGAACTTTAGCAAGTTTACATGCAGAGTTTATTGTGAGGAGCCCCGCAATGTTATTGCATTGCCCACTGTTCTAAACTGGCTCTACTCTATTGCCGGTTGTATCAGTCAATCCAATTTGCTTTTATGAACAACTGAACAAGCGTTATATTTTACGCTGCGTTATTTGCTCTATAAAACTTTCTCTTTGTAGCTGTTTTGTTCGTATATAGGTGTCGGAGAGAGGGAATGAATTTTAGAAAACAGTTTTCACTGTCTGGCACACAATAACTGCGCTGCTGTAATAATATAATGTGATGAGTAACTAATTACACACTCACGTTGATTGTATTCAAGTTAATACTGTTAATGGCTAGCTGCGGCTTAGTTCTGTAATCTGTAATCCTATTGGTAATATAGAAGTAGGGTGACTGATGCAGTTCGAAATAAGTCAGATTGTGTTCACATGTAGCATCTAGTCTCCATAGGGTCAATTCAATTGTAGCCCAATGGATGGAATGAACGCATTAAATGTTCGTCTGTGTGTATCGTGTACATAGGACTGTGCGGAGGAGACGGGCAAACTGATTCAATTGAATTTTCTTCAATTAAGCTTACCCTTCCTGGATGCTCGGCACAACCTTTTCTTCTTTAAGTGAGTGAGTTAGTTCATGAAATACACTAGTTGAGATCGTGTACGGGCTACATTAGTGCATTCAATGATTCTTGTGTGTAAATCCGTATAGAAAGAGATTCTTCTTGTCTCCCGATGACGGGACGCCGGTAAGGATGTCAACAGACTCTATATAGTTAAAGAAACTTTAATCTTATTCAGTTCGCTCACAATCAGTTCTAGTCTCAGAATGCACCCGGTTCTGAATTGAATTGAACTTGGTGAATGATTGGATGGTCTTTGTTGTGCTCTGTTGCGTTCACTTGTCCGAAGCCTTTAATTTATGTCAAGCTTTTTAAAAGTATTCCGTGCCATTCAGGAATGGGATCGTGCACTGAATACAATTTCTATAACCCTCCACTTCTCCACATCCCAACTATAGTAACTATGTAAATAGAAACTGTTCTTTAGGAATGATCTGTGTCGGAATATGCAGGTGCGAGTTTTTCTTTTTCTCCACGCTACACTAATAAATTACCTTTTATATTAGTCACGAATTTTCTCAAGTGCAAAGTGAAAGTCGGGCCAAACACTTGGCATTTCACTGGTTTTCTCCAAATAGTAGGTTAATCCAGTAAATATAATAATAATTAATATTTGAAGCTGAATTAAGTGTTGAGATAATAAAAGTTGAGCAAATAAATGTCTCCTCACTGGTATGGCATTAGCGGAGAAAGTAGACGCACTCTTCCCAGCAACCAGGTCAGTAAAGAACTGAGAGAGAAACAAACTTTCAACCGTTCCGAGACACAATACGGCAGTCACACACTTTACTCCCACAGCCGACTTTCGAGATAAGGCTGAACTGAGAAAGTATACTGTTGTGGAGCTGAGAGACAGAAAGCATGGAATAACCAACAACTGCTAGCCCATTCTACACCAGAAATACGGATATGTATGCTGCATGTAGGTACGCAACGTATGTACGGCGCGTACGATGGCAAGGAAAGCTCTAGCTGAACTGCCCAACTACGAATATTGAGTAGCATAGGAAAAGTCGGCACGGAAAATGCTCTCTCTCCAGTGTCTCCAGCTCCCACTATTTCCTACATTGTATGGGTATAATGAGAATGTGATAGAAGATGTAAAGCATGCAGTGTGGAGAAAAGCGCAAACGCGCCGCCGATCTAACTCCCGTCGGATTCGGCTGCCTCGGATTCGGATTCACAATTTGGCCTATGGCCGATACTTGGATCATTCTCTCATCTTCTATGTTCTTTCTTCCTATTAAACCATCCTTTCCGCATTCCATGATTAGCAGTTGTGGTGATGGTTACTTTCTCCAACACTTTACCCGTTTTCCTATCAAATACATCACGAAAAAGTAATACTTATCTCCATTAGTAGCTGGGCGGACGCTATTATACCGTAAGGATACCCTTTAGCCATCTCCAGTACAAGTCAAAGTCAACCATCAATACTGTCGTTCATTTTCATGGCCTTCGAACCCATCCCCTTCGTTTACACTTTACAAAATTCTATAACAGTCTACACTCAAGTGTCAAAATTCCAGATCAATATCCACTTCGTTGTCAGATTTAAAATTGCTAAATACCATGAGTAAGCCATACATATTAGACCTACACACATTTGCAAATAATATTAGCACAAACTTGCAACAAATACAATTCAGTCGTTGAACAGTTCTATTTTTGCAAATGAACCAAATAGGTGTATACGGAATTTAATGAATTTTGAAACACCATCACTGTACACTTTCTGTTATACTACTCCTTGCACCAATCTTTAGTAAATGCCAATGTTTGGCCCAAGTAGGCACTTTGTTTATTTAGAAAACAGCCCATTGACTTTAACAGACTTATCTCAAAATGGTAACATGCTACCTTGTACTTAAGTCATATTGTTATAGAAAATCCGTTGTCTGGCTGTTTTTAAGGTTAGGAGGAGCATTGTGCTATTAAGGTCATCGTTGTATGTTTGTAGTACAAGACTATGGAGTTTTATTAGTAATCTCATAATAGGGAAGAGAGTAAGATGCGTTAAGCGAGAAAACAACTGACTTTGCACTTTGTATAGTTTAATGTTCATCTGTAGTGTGATCCTGGGGATGCAACTGGCAATGATTACATGATAGCACACCACGAGTCATAGTAGTTTCATCTTTGCGAGCATCTTGAAGGAACTGTGGCATGATCTACTTTTCTGCTCTTCTCGTAAGAAGATTACATACATTCTTCCTGTGGTTAGGACTCGCTCTATATACAACTATTTATATCAGGAACAGCGAAGGCAAGTCAAATATTTAGTCCATTGATAGAATGTACTTCTTACATATTAACACGAAAATATAGCTCAAGGGATAGGAGACTAGGCCCTATCGTGGCTCAAGAACACTTTATCTAATATCCCATCAACCTTTATGATTATCTTCAGATTTAGGAGGAATAACCAAGTATAACGTTAGTGTTGATTCTAAACAACAACGAAACTTGAAATCAGCTAAAGGTGATGTAGTACATAACATCCTTTATCTTACGTCACTCACCCCAAGATATTACTTCCCAGCCAGATTATAATACGCTATAAAGTGGCTAAATCTATTTCTATATTATCTTGTCTATATAATTCTATTGGATTGGAATAGCCAAAGACATACTCAGCCTTTATAATGTTATAATGCTCTTATTGTTATTGTATTAATAGCAAGAGTATTAAGTCAGTTTGGCTCAACTTCATCCTCACTCAAGTGAAAGTTCACCACAACCAAGACAAGTCAAATCAGCCCTGCTTTCTTGTCCTGTCTGCCTTCTAACTCCATTCAAGCCTTGTCCTTGCTGACTGGATCCACTTAATGTCAGTCTACTAACTAATTGTAAGCCACATCCCCATGTTCTGTCCTGTCTTCTTTACTCTCATCTAAATTCCAATTTAAATTAAACAGCTAGATGATACTCAACAACCATCCTCAATAAACTCAGTATCATGTCCCACTGAATATTCATCTTCATTATTCAGATTAGTTACAAATCTTTATATTTATCTCAAAATATACGTACTTTGGCCAAGGTACCTTCAAATAACTGTATACTAATGTTGTTTTTTCACTAATACTTTTTTAGCAAGACCTTGCCAATGTGTTGGACTAAGTAGTAAAAATATTCACACGGTAATTTTTTGGTCACAATATTTCAGTCTTATACTAGGCCCCCAGTAATTATACTCAATTTAGAAAGAATGACATTTAACAACCATTGCCATTGACTGCATTCGTAAAATACAATCGCACCGCAACTTATTTATTAGTTCCCGCTTAGAGTGGTGGTAGAGAAGAAGTTGACCTGCGCATTGTATTTCGGTTACACCGACCACAGAACATACATACATCTAGGTAAATTTATTATCTCTGTATAGCTTGAAAATATTTTTATACATAATTATATGCAACTAAGTACTTTACAACTAAAGTTACGTGTGCAAGTCCTGTTCAAATATTAAGCCTGCTTTATCTCTATCTTAATGGTTACATTTCTTTGCATCGGAAATAGAGTCTATAATGGTTGCAACTACGCGGAGTAATGATTAAGTATGACTATATGATATTATTATACAGTGTCTACTTGATGTTGATCTTTATGCTGACGGTAAAGTGCAGTGAAAGAGTTTGAGTGTTACCATGCACGGCTTCAAACACTTAGCACAATAGAAAGATAGTGGTGAAATGGTTAATGTTGTAGAATTGCTCGTGCAAAAGACAAAAGAATGGAGTGCAATTTTGTTTTAAAGAAAAGTAGAAAACTGCATGAGGAAATCGCAAAGTTCACGTAAGTGAATGGAAAAAGTAATGGTGTGCTCTTTCAGGTTAGTAATGGTGCTTGAATTGATGTGCGTAGTAAAATAGATGTGAGTTAGCTACACTAGTCTCCCTGCATCCTATCCTATCACTCTGTAACGAACATTCAAATACATAACACTTCCTATAAGGATGAAAGAGACCTAAGAAATATGTTCACTTCGCTAATATTATATCCATGTACAGATGCTTACTTCCTATTATATTAATTCTGGTGTCCATGTCCTTGTCCCAATACGGACTTATTATTTACATGTGAGTATAAAGAATCCTAGGAAGTGTTTCCAATTGGAACTACCGAGAAATGTTTTGAGCTTCCACTGATTTTACCAAGAAATTTGAAACCTTTGCATATCCCTTACCCTAATTGTTGACAAAATGCAATTTACTGAATGCGCATTGACTTAAAAATCCTTTGCATGATAAACTACGTAGTTATATAAAGTCTTAGAAACCTCTTGTTTATATGCTATCATTAGTGTCACTATCACACGAATATTAAATATACAATACTGAATTTCAGATGAAGTGTGCATTAGATTCAGATATCCTGAGCACAGACTCGGAAAGTAGTAGTGCACTTCCAAATGCCTAAATTTTATTTAACGATTTTCATTTTCATCAATCATGCCTGAGTCATAGTCACTGTCGCTACCAAACATTTTGGACAGACACTTATCATGTGATCATTATATGGAATATGTCTGCATAAATATATTTGTAATACCTTTGCTTAGTATTTCGCTAATGATGGCAATTTTACAGCTGAAGTTGTTAACAGAGTTTATTAAAACATTCTCTTATTACCTATCTAGAGAATTCATAAAGTGATAAACCCGTAACGTAGTAGTAGAACGTATCTTCGGTTTTTTAACGATAATTTATAGTCAGAGTTCTGAATCTTGTTTCGTAACGAGAAACTTGAGAGTAGTGTGCCCACAACTACACGCGTCAATTAAATTGGATGCCAAGTTACGCCAATCGTGAGCATATGCTATGTGATCAATTACTTATGCATGTTTGATTTTATTTAGATTGAAAATGTGGTAGCTATGCATAATTTTTTCAACCTATGGCACTTTCATATGAAGGTGAAGATAAACTGCAAACAAATATAGAGTGGCACTAGCTGTATATTGCTTTCCGGATGATGTCATTTTCAATCAGGGCAAGGATGGATCCTATTGTGATGAAAATGCAAAAAGAGTGTATAGTAAATGTGTATTTGTTCGTCTGGATTTGGAAGAGGCAAGGTGTACAAATATTAGAGATTCTGCATCCGCCTTGAGGGATTCTGCTATTGCTCTGCCATTGATGTAAGACCATTCACATGTGTACACAGCATTCAGTTTGCTTATCCACGGAAATCTTCAATATCAATTGTTAGATATTCTTTTTGGCAATAATGAAAGGAACATAAAGTGGAGTCTGGATTTCAAGTGTTTACACATAGTCAATCTACTCTAATACATACCTTATCAGCTTCAAATATCCAATAAACACATTCTTTTCTTATTTATATGATAGAATCTCCCTGTTCAACATTCTTCAGCCTTATTTCAAGTGTCTTTTCAATAAAGTGGCATATCAACATTTAAATTGATTCTATCATTTCCACACTTCCACTGCTCAATACAGATCTAGTGGCAAACGCCATTTTCTTTGCTCCATCTCACTTTGCCAAAGTATTCATAAAATTATTCTACCTCTCCAGTTAGTTTCATTTAAATAAATCAGAATCCAAAACCTATGCATAAGCCATTGACCAGAAGCACGTGTAGGTATTATTATTTAGACGTTCGCATAATACATCCCAGATCACACTGTTTTTGCTTATGCGACTAATGTTAATGTTAGCAAGTCATTGGTACACAATGATGAAAATATTCAGGTAAAAGAGATATTTTAATACCTTAGCCAATAATCTTCGAATTATCACATTAAAACTGTAACAATGTTAACATAGATCTAGATGTTCCACATGTTCCACCATTTTGAAGACAATATTCAGTGGTTTTTAATGAAAGACGACTCGGGTAGTGTAGGAAGAGTTTTGGGTTTTAGTTTTTGGAAATGGACATGCAGTAGTGTAGGAAGGTTTAAAGGAGTCATATTGAAGTATGAAGACTTAGATGATTTGCTGATTGTTATCCAGAGCAGATACGCAGATAGTGATATGAATGAATGAATTGCAATTCCCTACGACTAAAGCGATCTGAGTCCACGTACGGAGGTTGTAGTTTGTCTACCAGTCTTGGGAACTTGTGTTGAGCTAGCATCTACTTACATAGTATACTATAGTGTATTGGGTCTGAATATGGCTATGGTATTTGTATGAAGTGTGTGTGTATGTGAAACGGTCCTTTCCACTTCGACAGCGACAAAGATACATGATCCTTTCCCACTTCTTTTGCTTATTGGTCTTCGTATTACTTACATTTGTGAATTTCGAAGATATTACACATAGAGTATGCATTAAGTGTCTATGTATATTGTTAGCTGTAACTGTAGCAGTGTCTCTACATTTCCTCGTGTAAAGGCAGTACTTGAAATACATAAATAGCAGCAAGAAAGTGTTGTATAAGGAATAATGCAGGGTCGTGTATTGTAGTCGGTGCTCCAGAATGTCTGTATAGGTAGATGTATAGCATGTGATATGTGTTTCTTTTTATTCTTTCACTTATTCTTATTCTTGCTACAACTTCCTTCCTATCCAACTCCCCATTCTTTTCTAGGATTCTCTTCCTTTATCTTCTTTACTCTCATCTCTACTTTTACATCTCAGATTCTATTCTATTTTATTCGACTCTATCTATTGTGTTGGGCAATGGGCACCAAGGCAGTGGAGTCAAGTCAAGCCAATTCCAGCTCATCTCACCCTCCACTACTACTACTCTACAATGCAATGTGCATTTCAATTCCTTGGAAATTTATAGTCCCCAGGCTCGTGACACCATGCAAAATATCTCCTATCTCAGTGCACAGACAGAGACACTTATATCTTTACGGAGACTGCTAACTGAAATTCTATCACAACAAAAATAGACACTCAGAAGAATCACCATGTAGGTAGAGAGACACTTCTTATTCTGCGCTGTGGCAAGGAGCTTTCTTCCAAATAATAATCTACCTAAGCAATTCCGATATTTTCTACCTGGAATCTACACCGACTTGGGTTTCCAAAGACTTTTCTTGAACACAGAATCTATTTCTACTATGTTTACTATTGACTCGTAGATATTGTGTCTCCAGGTAATTCTGTATCATGTGATTGAGAACATTGGGCTCTTACATTGTTTAGCTCTCTCTGTAGCGAAAAAAGATATCTGATCTGTTGTGAATGAAAAGATTGTTTTTCGATCAGCTCAGCTCTGATTTGCTCTGGACCAAAGTGATACATGATACTGAAACCAAAGCAAAAGGCAATAAAAGGGAAAAGTGATGCAGGGAATTGATAGATAACATACACCACTCACTACTAACAACATCCACTCACCATACACCTACATATGCAACATCGGACTGACATCACTCCCTACCAGTTAAATATAACTAGCTATGGATATACATTTGTGACCTAGCATTTAATTCCATGTTTCTCTGCGTACGCTTATACTTTTAGATCTTCCAGATACTTTATCCTGTAAGGGTACGTAATCTGTGGCGTAAGGCCGTAAAGGGTTAACTATATCCTACCACTATAGTACCTACTGTACCCTGTAAGTTGTATAGTTTTTCGGGTTAGTTCGTAGGTAACAGGATGATGCATACACTTTTATGGAGCTGACGGTATCGGTTCCGGTTCTGCCTGGCTGCTCCGCAACGGATGGAAATGAAATGAATGAGATGAATGGATTGCCGATCGCCAAAGGAAAAAAGAGTCAAAGTCAAATGGCAAGTACTTGATTTCCACACACACGACTACTATATATTTAAACACCAATATAACAACCGTAGTAGTCTCACTATTCCATATTGCAACTTTCTGCTGTGCATCCTCCATGCATTCGTAAACAAAATAACTACCTACATCAGTTCATTCCGTCTGCTTTGGACACAAGTATAGTGTCTGACAGAATTTCTCAAAGCACATAGATTTCGCATTATTATTTCACGTCCATGCTAATAAAACTGCTTTATCTGCTTTAGTCTATCTGGGAACACAAGACTCAGACATACCTGCGATACAAGACTACAAGACTGTAAGACTACAAAACATATTGAGGGCTACTCAAAATTCAAAATAGGTCGAAACCAGAGTCTTGACAAATTCTATGAACATACGATGATGGTTATAAAACGGGCCTTAGACTTAAGATTTATATTTCAGATTCTCTAAGATAAATAGTACACATCTCTGTGTATTTGTCTGATAATTTTACTAATGTATCAGTTGCGAATGAACTTCTTTTGATTAAGTATTTATTGTAGGTTAATAGGAAGTGTGTGATGTCTATGTTTTAGGATTTTCTACACTTGTTTAGAGGATATTTGTATGTGTTGGATGAGGAAAGTCGTTGTTTCGCCAGGACAAAAAACTGAATGTCGGGCCGGGGAGGAAAGGCTTTCTGCTTACATAAGCTGACATTTGACTACATAAAATTAACTGCGGGAGACTTCGCGAGGAAATTGAATGGAGAAAAATCCATAGAATAGAAATAATAGGAAGTAGGGTTGTTCCGTTCATTCACGACTACAGATAGATCAGCATGTAGCCTGACACAAATACCAGCATTTGTGCAAGGCCTATAATTTTGCTCATAAATAAATACAAGGAGCGTAAGTTGAAGGGATAATTGATTCAGCCCAGCACTTCTTTTATATTTTGACTCCTGCTCTACTAACTACGCTGGATTAGTCCAAGGACAGTAGGACATTGTACTCCTAGGTGTTTGTTATATTTTAAATAACTTCTCACAGCGTGCGAAATTCCATTGATTTCTATGTACCTGCTGTTTATGATTATTGTTGACGCTAAACACGCAGTAAAATGCTGGATTTATGGTCCGGCATTGGCGGATGATATCTTTGCAGCTCTCGAATATTTAACTGAAGCTCCAAAAGTATCTACATGTAAAAATTTTGCAGTATCCTTGCAATATTAGTTGGAACGCAACAGTATTTGAGTCTAGTTGGGAATGTATACGGAGGATGTAGTGGAAATGGCAATGAGATGGGCTACGTTATCTGTATGGTGACCCGAAGCAATTCTAAATCTAACGTAAAGCCTTTCCTCTCTAACGCAGAGTAAAGTGAAATTGAAACTGAACAGACGCTTCAGGTGGTTCGACTCACTCACTCACATCACATTCAGCTTCAGCCGGAAAGTAACACAACGCTTCTGCTCCCTTGTCTTTTTCTCCCATTTCCAAGTGAACTTCCTTCTCAACACTGCTGCATAGGGAAATAACTGGCACTATATAGCATTTTTAGTATGCCATCGGCTCCTTCCTTTGCCTTGGCTTCAGCTCTCAATTTGGATTCTCTGGGTGTTACTAATACGTTTGCATGAGACAATGCAATACACTATGTGCGTAGATCTACCTACTTTAATCTAAAGGTAAGTAACATTTCAAGGAAAATATCTATACTATTATGTCTTGTTTGAGTTGTTGGCAATAGCCAAAGGATTGTAAACCATTCCACGAGTATTTCCTTCTGCATTACCCTCCAGTACAAAGATCCCTCCCAACTTCCTCAGTTAAGCTAATGGTGATGTTTTGGTTTCAGACGAGCCTTCCCGGATTTCTTCCATTGTCAACAGAAATGAATGCGATACAAAAACTTTTTTAGCTCTGCTTAAAACTTCATATTCTACGTACTGTGACGAACATCTATGCTAATGGTCTGGATCAAAGATGACTTTTCTTCGAATATTATTCTACGTTTTGTCAAGGAAAATATCGGAGTAAACAATAATGTTTTCCTACCATCAGCATCCTATTTTCAAAGTCTAAACTTTATTTTCCGAGACCAATTACTTAAATTAAGTGCAATCATGTTATTAATCTAGGATTCTGGATAGAAGGTCCAATAGTATGTACTTCATAAAATTGAAAACTACGGAATACAAAATAGTGAGTTCAAACAAGTATTGACTTCAAAGCCTGGGGCTTCTGGTAAGGAAACCAGGTGGCAATATAGGATTTTATTATTCGCAAAATACAATTACATTTGTAAAACTTGTTTATGTAAAAATAGTTTGCTAATATCTACAGGCATGACTGATGCATTCGGGAAGAACAATACCTACTTCGTGGATAGTTTAAACATTTTTCTAGGGAGTTTAGTGGTGCGAGGAAAAGAGAAACTTTTCACATTTTTCTACGAATGAAAATGTATTTGGCAGGAGAATGTCTTCGAATTATCAATTCCTCCAAATGGTAATACGGACCCCTGGAATATCTACATCGTTGAGCAGCACAGACAGTCATACAACCATGTTATATTGTCTGTCTCCCCTTTCAGCAATTTATATCTGATCTCCATTCTATGAATTCACTAACTTGCTCATATGATAATACAGGGTTCTCTTAAACAAACCTTTCAGTTTGATAACTTACTAAAATGAATACTTAATGAAACATCCTTGATAATGGCAAAACTGAAAATTATTAAATAGCTCATTGTACCTACTCTGTATAAATATTTTAGCTACTCAAACTGACAGTGGAGAGGAAACCCTAATAATGAAGAACAACCTATTTTATTCGCCAAACTATTCTACTGATAACATTTAAAGTGAGCATTACAGGATTTAGTTCTTTCTTTATCTGATATATTTTATCTATCAGAATTTGGATCCTCATATGTTTAACCACTCAGAGGCATTGCTGTATTTAATTGAAATTCTTTATTTTGAACTCAGTTTGAATGTAGAAATGGTGGAAGTGATTTTTGTGACCCTGTAGTAGTTAGAGTTTGATATGCCAGAAAGTTTACGGTCTCTTTTAAGAAATCTTGCTAACATTCTTCTGAACTGTAGGTGCTAAATGTTGTAAAGTAAGGTATGCATCACCCAATGTATTTATCTGCATTTATGACTACTACTATCTGCATACGTATATGGAATATCACTGCGTATAATATGTTCCTAGTTTAGTCGTGCATGTTTCTAGATCTAGCCATAATATATTTCCGTCTTCTCTATGCGATTACATGCAAGTACGTAGTAAGTAATGCTATTCAATTTTAGTACCATTTACATTCCCTCTTTTAGCAGATAATGGAACGTTGCAGGAGGAATTGCTTTCCGTATTATGCTCGAACGTTGAGTGAGTTACTTCACTATCCTAAAGTCTATGCAGATCACTAAAGACGGTAGATACTACCTTGTGCCTCATTCGAACCACCGTAAACTCTTCACCACATATCTACTGCTAGCTTCTCCATTTAGCAAAAAGTCTCAGATCAGAACTAAAAAATTCCTTCACTCAAGATTTACTCGAGTGGGATTGAATGGTTTTCAACTTGTTCCCACTTGTGCCACCTGTATTTCCATCTTCCAGTAATATTAAATGAAAAATTACCGTTTGTAAATGAACAGTTTCGAATTCTATGCTGAAACTGCATATCAAAAAATAACACAAAACTTGTACTTGTACAATGGGCAAAATAACTCATACGACAATAGCGCCCTAATTCCTGGGGTAGTTGGAACATTTTACTTTTTATTAAAAACAATGACAGCATTGCCATTACCAAGGCTTGTGCAATTTAGTAATTGAGTTATTTTCCGTAAAGGATACTTTATTTTTACACTACCGAATTGATTGACATCAGAACCAATACACACTATAAAAAGATATTAAAATATTATTAGAATAATATTAGAAATTAGGTTCCGTGTAACTAACTACTATTTGTATGTATGTGCCATTTGCCAAGGAAAAGGTTTGAATGGAAGAAAATGTGATGAAAGAAGTTGTTTTAGTCTGTTGATTTTGAAGGTGTGATTTGAGATGATTTTAGAAGTCATCGAGGGAGAAAATCATAAGCTTTGTTTCAAGTGTTGGGAAGGGTTATGAATGATGTAGCCTTTTGATGGATTCCATGGTTAAGTAAGGTGAAGAGAAGGTAATGGGATGCGATGAATGTAAATGTGAATGTATATATGTATGAGAAGGAGTAGGGAAGTGGGAAAGTGGGGAGGAAAGACAAAGCGAGGGATTGAGTGTTTAGTGAAAGTGGGAAGAATTTAGTTTGTTCTCGATAGATTTGAGATTTTGGAAAAGGGTTGTGAGGAGGAGGCTAGAAGTGGTGAGTTCGCATCTGTAGAGTTGTTGGAAATGGTTTAGATGAGTCTGATGTAATGTGATGTTGGGAGGAAGAAAGTACGCAGTAGAGAGTCCTTTCTCTAGTTGGCCGGGCCTAAGGTTGAGATAGGAGCTAAGACAAACGAAAAGAACTAAACTACGTACGTGAATCTTTAGACAGGAGATAAGAGTAAGGAGAGCGGCGCCTTATTACTTAACTATGCATGTGAAGAGACTAAAGAGATAGGAAATGGGACAGGAGGACATATCTGGATATAGAGAATAATATAGAAGCATCATGTGGAAATAGTGTTCTTGTGGACTGCTCTGTAGTGCCTCCTGCCGCTCCCGCCTTTCTTTCCTCTGCCAGTGAAAAGATTCCAGATTTACGTCAAGAGTATCACATCGTTAGGCTAGCGGAGTATATGAGACAGAAGGACGTTGCTGGTGCTGGAGTAGATAGAGGACAGTACAGCACACATCAGTACAGTAGTGAAAGACTTGACGCTTTCTCCCCGTAGATTTCTTCGGAGCTCCATACGAAACCATTATTCATCCGCCAAAATAATTTCAAGCTGTCGCAGAAAAAATGCATTCAGCTTCTTGAGACTTGAGTTCAGTCTCACCGCACAACGGCCTTCGTAACTTAACGAAGAAAGCCAAGCCAAATCGGAGAAAGTAAAGTGAGTGAGGGAAAGCTAAGGAGCCCAATGAAACTTTACTCACATCAACTTAACTCATTCACTCACTCTGCCTATAATCATTTGACTATATATTTACAGATTTACTATACATTTAAGACTGTAATAGGGTGATAGGGAAATGATGGCTTTGTAATACTTGTATCCTCTGTTATGTTGCTTTCTTTTATCGTTAATCTATATGTAAGCATGAGGATAAGGAAATTCCATTGTGCACGGAATACAATGCAGACTCGTATGAACTATTCTGTAGCAGTTATCTCTTCTTTAGTCAGAGTTCACTTGAGACTGTATACTCATGCACTCTTTATAGCCTTTCATTTAACTACTAATATCACACAGAGAAGATTTTGCATTGTTTCCTCAAATATTAGTCGGGTCCTGGTAGTGCATGTACAGTTTTGCATGTTTGTGTGTCGGAATAATAAGTAAAAAGTCTCGCACCAGACCAACAGCCCGGGCTCATGAGAAATCATATCAGATAGAAAGATATCGTCATCGTGAGCACAAAAAATAAGTCATTAATCCTAATTCATCAAAAAGTTCCACTCTGGGGAACACTGCTCTCCACGCTATGCAGGAGGGATTTGAATTGACTTGATTTGGTCTTGCTTCGTTTGCCTTCCCTTGGCAGCCTGTGAGACCAAATTCGTGCTAAGTCCAAGTTCCGTTTGTTCCTTCCTTCGTTTACATTATTCTTTCTAAATCCACTGCAGACTGCATATACTGTTCCTCGTCCTAGTTCCTTGTTCCTGCATGTCTGCCTTTTACGATTGCCAAACTGACGTGCTTTGCAAAATCTCCGACGTTTTACCCAGATACCTAAAAACTATAAAGAAACAATAAAGGAACTTTGAATTATTATATCTCACTACTATTTCTCGAGCTAAGTACAATGCACAGGGCCGACGGGAGGCTGCCACGTCACAAAAACTTCCTCCTACAACTCCAACACTCATATAACTTTTGGATTTTGCATAGCATGTTCACATAAACTATACTAATATGTAGGCAGTCAAATACATCACGTACATATGTTCATATACTGCATAAATCCTCCTATTTTAATGTTTTTAAACTCGTGCCATGCAAAAATGTGTCAATATAATTATTGTTGTGTGTTCTACTAAAATACTTGACTGTGCTTATAACTAATCTCTGCCATATACATACAACTCCATGTACCTCATCTATGAATTTAATACAAAATTAGAATGTCATGCTTTTTTCAGTATAAATTCTAAACAACCACGACCACCTTGTCTATGAATTCATAGCTACAGCATTACACGAAGGCAATATATTTGTTATAGTTATAGCGTGATAAAATATTTAGGAACACAAATAGAGTCTCGAAGCAGGTACTAAGGGAAATGAATGAAAGTACTTGAACAGAAAAGGGGGAAGGTAGTATCTGAGCCCGAATGTAATGTCTAATGTAATGTCATGGAAAGCTGGTGGTGGAAAAAATAACGCGAGAAAAAGAACTGAGCTTAGTTAATATAGGTGAAAGCATTAGCACACACTTTTTTAATGCTTTCACGCTCGCCTGCCACATATGAAGAGAGTATTTAATTTAAATGCGACCTCTAAGAACATTCATCCTAGCTCTTTTGTTGATATACTGCAAAATTCAACCATTCTCCTTACAGATAAATCTGTATAGACGGAAAAAGTAAGATATGACTTCATATAGTGCTTTGGTTATTTTCACCATCAATACCAAAACTCTTGTGCTCATAAGATTTCCCAATGAATGTGTTATAAAAAGTCGACATTGCGTTGGTTTATGTATTTGTTGCTTCGCTCCCACACGTTTACATCACTGGTAGCTATTTGCTGGTATATATGCGGCAGCCAAAATGACTAACACGCCAAGTTGATGACAAGGGCCAGAATAAAATCTACCATGTGAACCAAAACTTTGATACTGAATTACTGAATCCAAAATTTTGATAGTATCGATGATTTTATTATTATTATTTATTTATTCAACAGACCAATCAGTTATATGATGTTCGTTCACCCTGATACAAACTTACAAATTAATGTAAGGAAATTACATAGTATAAACTACCCTTCTTTAAAACTACAGAACAAGAACCTACAATATTCTCTTAACTTATATTTTCATACCATTTTTATAATGCGTATTGGTTCTGATGTCAATCAATTCGATAGTAAAATAATAAGTACCCTTTACCGAAAATAACTCAATTATAATAATTGAGCTATTTTCGATCGAATTGATGGACATGAGAACCAATACGCATTATAAAAATGGTATGAAAATATAATGTTCAGAGTAATGGAGTAGGTTCGATGTAGGTAGGATGTCTCCAACTTGAAGTTGTATTAGTTTGTTGATTTTGAAGCTGTGATTTCAGATTATTACAAATAGAACTCATCGAGGGAGAAAATCGTGTTTCAAGTGTTGAGAAAGGTAGTTTATAATTCAAAATCATCGATACTATCAAAATTTTGGGTTCAGATCAGAGACAGACAAGTAAGATTATGGACTGAATTGATGATTACAAATATGTAGCATGATTAAATGTCGTACGCTCCCCTAGTCATTTGGGGCTTACTTCGCTTTTCAAATATAACCTGGACATTCCCTCCTGAATGAAGGGTTAAAATTGGTAAAAATGATATATATTATTAACTAACCTTATTGTCTCAAAAATATCCATGCACTATAGAAAATGCGTATTGTCAGTTAATATTATAAGCTAAATAATATTTGCAGAGGAAACTGGATGGAAAGTTTTAAGCCTTCGCAAATTCTTCAAGTTTTAAAAATTCATAACAAGGGAAAACTTTGGTATAGAGTTAGGGGGGGGGTTTCGGCATGATAAAGTAGCCCCTGCATAAGATTTTCGAAATTTTGAAAGTTAATTGAATATTCATGTCAACAGTTTGGCATGTGAGTCAATTGGCCATCGCAGATGTATTTGAGCGTCATAATATAAAAGTCTGTTGGTAAAGGTAGCTTTCTATAGAAGTCTGTTACAAGCACTCTGTGGGGTGTTCTGCTCTGTTCGGTTGCGTTTAGTATTAGCAGTTCTGGTTGGAGATCGAAGGGAGAGATAATCAAAAACTCACACCCTGCCATTATCGTGATGACTTTTTCAACAGAGCGGATCTTGCATTTTGAGCTGAACTGAGCTGAGGCTCAGCCTCTATTCTGTAGTTTTCCGTTCCGTTTGTAGCAGGGAGGAAATGACAAGAAACTTCGGTTGGTATGTGTCCCAGCTCTCTTTTGAATGACTTACTTGGTATAAATGAAATTGTAAATGAAGTTTGGTGTAGCGAAAATTCTTTCACGTGTTACTTTAAGTAATTGACTTTTTAAATGTTGCAGATAACAAATAGTGTAGCATTGATTCATTTTCAGAAAGATAAGATCATTGTAATTATGCATGATTGCGAAGGTTGTTTGTTGACTCAGTTCCTTCCACTCTCATTCATTACAACCAAACAACTCTAAATCAATGGGGAAGGAGTACAAATTATATTGACTTATTTAGAAAGTAATAAATGCATAAAGGTACAAAATGCTAATAATTACTTGGATATCGAATTGCCCATTTAAAGACATAAGGGTGTATGTAGAAACTCGATAAATGAGTTTATTATGCACTGACAGATATTTACATTCAAAGAGCTGCTAGTTTTTTGTTGCTAACATTGCATGTGTCTATCTACTATTTTCCAATTACATTCAAACTCGTTCAGGGATTTTTCTCTACCTGGACTGGAAGAGTAATCCTACAAATGTAACCCATCAGACATCCACATAATGTGTAACAACCTTCTGATAAGCAAATTATCATATTGTATTAACACTTTTCCTATTGAATGGATTGTCAGCTTGATTTCCATTTCCCTTGAGAGAGAAGCTTAACTATGGCATTAACTGACTGCGTTCTGTGGAGCGTTCTAATCAAACTAATAAGAGCACAAACAAAAAGTAGATTTGCCTCTTCAATCAAGTTTTTTCTGAGCAAGAGACCTTTCTTGCCGCTTTATTTACACAATTGCAGTTAGTAGGAAATTATTCGACGTTTGGTCTGCGTATGCAAATTATTTCAGTGTGTATCGAATCATCATTACTAGGTAAGTGTGTCATTAGTAAATTGCCGTAATAAAAACTTGTAAATCCCAAGTGAAGAGTAGATTTATTGCCATTACCTGCGCGAATTAAAGCAGTTCCGATGTAAATACAAAATCCAGTCCTTCTGTATTAACACTCATCATATTTATCTGATTCAAAGCAGAACATGAATAGATTAAAGTAAGGACGGGACTACATACATGTTCTACTTGGGGATGTAAAAAGTATAGATGCATGTACTATCATCGATTTATTGGTGTGATACATAATTAAAATGTAGTTTGTCAATATAGACGCCCAAGTAGCTACAATCCTTTCATTACAATCGAATGCACATTGGAAAGAACTTAAGTTTGCAATGGGAAAGTGGCATTCGGGGCCTTTGAAGTTTATAAACCCATTTCTTTTGTAACCCAAATATTAGGTACTCCTTTGGCTAATAAGCAGGTGCAATCATCTTGTATCTGTCACAGTGTGTATTGACACTCGTGTGTTTTAACGCACACTGGCTCGTGATTTTCAAATTCATACAAAAATTATAAAACCAATTTCCAATAAGTCCATGAGAAAATCGGCCAGACTAAAAGGCCCCATCCGCCACACTAGCCCCAGCCGTCCCACCATATCAGTTTAGGTTGGATTATGAAAATTTAGGTTAGGTTTTTCGGGGTGGGGCGGGTGGTGCGGCTGGGGCCTTTTAGTCTGACCGATGAGAAAATAGAAGCTTGTACCTGAAATTACAACCATCCATTACTCTTTGTACCCAAATCATAATATACCATAATAACCATTCTCATAAATTGATTTCATTCATATGGATTACCCTTCATTCTCGGATCTCCTCTATCTAACTATCTGCGTATAACGAATATTGAATACTAGCGCATGTATTTTAAGGTTGAAATACAAAATAGATAATTTGAGTTTTAGAGATTTATGATCAACTTATCACTACATACTATAATATGATGGTAATAAATATTCTTATCAAAACTAAGAAAAACTTGCATGAGTATGGAAAAGACAAAAACAAAAAATAGATCCCAATAGAAGGACATCATTTATTAAGTAGCGGAACGCTGCTTTATGGGAATGCCCAATCTGTCTGTCTGTCTGTCTGTCTGTCTGTCTGTCTTCAGTTTGTAGCACAAAAATTGGG